>CABFVX010006606.1:0-10387 GCA_902151425.1 Timema shepardi
TTTACTTAATTTAATATATGTAAACATTGTCATTAGTCAGGCTGGGAATCAGCTGATGAACTTCGAGGATTTCACGGGAAATAAAAATAGGAAATTGTTCACAAAAATAGAAAAAAATAAGGAAATATAAGGTAGGGTGGCAAATAGCATCATACTACAGTTTAACGTGGGATCCGAACCACAGTGGAGGCCTGTAATTCCCCACATTCACAAGATGTCTTGTCAGAGGTGAAGGTTTGAACCCCAGCCGCCAGCAGAGAAGTCTGACACCTTACCCCTAGACCTCCAGGTCACCCAACAGACTCTGTTAACCCCATGTATGACTCACGTCACTTCAGTGTAGTCGTGCTACGCCCAATATCACCTCTGAGGAAACTGCAGTTATTATGGATAAAAGTTTTATCTTCGCTTATTTATCAGTTCACTGTTGCTAAATCTCCTCGCTCTCAGTTATGCTTGAAGGTGGTTCGCCGGGGTAAGAAGGAGCTACTGGCAACCTCGACTAACCAGCGTTGCCAAACTTGTATTATATTTTAGGTGAGTTCAACCACAAACACAAGAAAATGACAACGCTGTTTCCCAATAGTAGCCATGCAGTTCCACAAGTCCCCACCATATGCAACACCTAGACCTGGGTAGAGGGGGGGGGGGATATTCCCCAGGGATACCCTAGTGGGTCTCCTCACCATGTCTGCCAGTAAAAGCCTCCGCGCCTTGCGTGTGCAGGGAGAAAGTTGAGACCGCAAGGGCGGAAGGAAATAACTCATATCCACTTACAGTGTAGTCTGTTTATGTTGGATATGGTAACCAGTCGACAAACGAACCCTTGTGTAACAATATATTGAACACTACTTGCAACGGGGCTTGTTGACTGGTGGTGTGAGGACCAAGCACAAACAAAAGTTGGGTTTTTACCACAACGTCCTAATACCCGTCTAGGGTATACGCGCATGTAATAATTGCGCTAAAATGTATGGAATTATGGTTTAATTTTGAGAAAGTTTACTCAAATTGAAGTGGAAACACATTTAGGGGAAATCACCATAAATACACCCAAATGGGATTTGAGCCCTGATCTCTTGATTGACAGTCCAGTCTATTGTAATGGTGACACCTTAGACCAGAGGTTAGGGCCCAATAGACGTAAAATATTATCCGCTCTACTTTGGACTAATTTGTCTAAACTATTGCATTTAATCTATCAATTTTAATTTCCTCAAATACATATGTATCCAACCTTGTAGGAAAAACTAAATAAAACGTACATTCTCATATTAAACAATATAAATTACTGATTGTAACCGATAAAGGTAGTTTTGATTATGCTCTAACACTATTTAAAATAACTTGATCTATTTTCAAGTGGAAGAGATTCAAAGGTCACATTTAAATGGTGTAGTTTCTTACGTGATGGACTGAAAGTTGCCTCGAGATGGTATGGTTGCTAATCTGGACTTAAACCATTCTTTCAATCTAATATAGTTAATATAATAGCATTAAAACAAATTAATTAGGCCTACGGGACATTTTTAAATGTTTCCATTTTTAAATATTTATCCTTAGATTGAACAGTTTTATTTATAATCGGGAGTAAATTGGAGCATGACATTAATAGCGACTGGGAATTAAACTTTCTCTAAATAATTTTAATCACTTCAATCGTTTATGTGTTGATTACAAGTGCTATTTTGAGTATACTTTCCATAAATTAGTTGAATTTAGATTTTAAATTTAATTATTAAAAGGTAATTATATTTAACCAACACACATTTTAAAATAGTTAAAAATTACCGAACACATTGGAAATGAATGGGCGATGAAGATGTGTTGTTTGAAAGCGAGTCCTAAAGGTCGATGTGAGAGAAGTCTCACGTTTGTTTGGCCATGTTGAGAGGATGAGAGTGGATCAAATGATAAAGCTAATATATGAAGGTAGAGTGTGTGGATCAAGTGGAAGGGTTCGACCATGTAAGACGTGGCCAAATGTTGCAGACGAATGCGTGAGAAAGAGAAACATTAAGAGTATAAAGAATAAAAGTGCGTGTATGTTTGATTTGTTGCATGGATGTTGTTGAAACGAAGGTCGGTGAAAATTGATCAAGTACGGAATTGTTGTTTTTTAAAGCTAAATCTACAGTTTATTGCCTACCTCGCGAGGCAGCGTCGTGATTAGGTATGTGTGTGTGTGTGTGTGTGTGTGTGTGTGTGTGTGTGTGTGTGTGTNCGCGAGGCAGCGTCGTGATTAGGTATGTGTGTGTGTGTGTGTGTGTGTGTGTGTGTGTGTGTGTGTGTGTGTATGGATGGAGACATCATCAAACTAGCTAAATATTGTGTTATGGTCCAAAATATCAAAGTCCACACTTTAACATCTACCTAAGACTTTATCTCAAGAAATATTTAAAATCAATTTAAATTTATAATTGGTTAGTCCTCATTATCCTTCACAAATATAATCTACAAATAAACTTGCCTCCAGAACACGATAAACGCCTGTATTAACCTGTCGGCCAGAACACCACCTCCAGACATAACTACGCGAGAACACGATAAACGCCTGTATTAACCTGTCGGCCAGAACACCACCTCCAGACATAACTACGCGAGAACACGAGAAACGCCTGTATTAACCTGTCGGCCAGTACACCACCTCCAGACATAACTACGCGAGAACACGAGAAACGCCTGTATTAACCTGTCGGCCAGTACACCACCTCCAGACATAACTACGCGAGAACACGATAAACGCCTGTATTAACCTGTCGGCCAGTACACCACCTCCAGACATAACTACGCGAGAGGAGTTGGCAACAGTTAGCCGAGAGAGAGGTAAGATAGATATCTTTTCTCTGTAAGAGCTGAAGTTACCTCAGAGATTATATTGGGTGTATTAACATGAGGCTATCTATCCAGGCTCCCTGCACAGATGAGATGCTACATGCGGTACTGTAGTGTACGCCAAGTTGCCTCCAGATACATCTCACGGCGCAGCTCTCATCTGGACCACAATGCAACGGAGAGTGAGCCAACTCACGCGCGTAACTTCAGTTTTACAAAGAAGATTTAGAATTATTAACCACCCTATCAACATAAACTCATCCCAAGATCCGAATACGTACTGATCAGAATATATTTTTGAATCAAGGTCGAATTAGGGGTTGTTTGTAATTGGATTAGAGTTAGGCCTAAGTCCTATTTGATTTAATAATCATTAAGTTCATCTAAAAAGTTATCAAAAACTTTCAATGACACTTTCTTACGCATTAATGTATAATTTATCTTCACAATATTAGTTAAGTGGACTGAAAATGAAAATATAATTTGTATTATTTTATTTCCGCCATTGTGTCAACATGAGTTTCCAATTCTAAAATAAGAGGCTTCCTATGAAAATAAAAGTGTAGTTCGAATTTGTTGCTATCAATTTAAAGTTTTTAAATGAAATGGGTGGATTTTTTCCAGTACTAGCATATTTTGGTCCGTGTGTGCGCGCGCAGCTCCTCTTACTACTTGTCCGGATATCTACTCTGACTGGTTAGGAGAGAGCACGTGACCCGCAATGGAGAGGAGCGACCAACATCAACAAACTCATAGCACACGACCGTGATTCCAACTCCCGACCTCGCTGTTATCAGTAAAACCAGATAAGACGATAATGTGGCTGTTTATCTCAATATTTATTTATTTCTAGACCAAACAGCTACGATAAGTGCAGTTGTAAACATAAAATATGGGTTGTTGTTTTTTTAATATTTTGAATTTTGGTAAGGATGGAGGGCTTTGAAAATTAAGCTCGTTCGACCTCAGTGGTCTTGGGGTAAAGTGCTCGCCTCTACCAAATTATCGTGGATCCAACCCCAGCCCAGGTCGAAGGATTATTCTTGAGCATTAAAAATCCATTTTAACTTACACCTTCGTTTGAAGTGGAAGTAAAGCCGTTGGTCTCATGTCGATTGAGGCTTGTAAGATAACCCAGGAAGGTGTAGTCCAAGAGACAGACCAGGAGGGTGTAGTCCAAGAGACAGACCAGGAGGGTGTAGTCCAAGAGACAGACCAGGAGGGTGTAAGTCCAAGAGACAGACCAGGATTTATACACCCGAAGAGTGCAAACTTAGAGAATATTGTTTTTGTTTATATATGGCGTAGGTGTCTCAGAAATGTGAGCCTTGCAAAATGCCAATGGAGGGGGCTGCATGAAGACATCATCGATACGGCTTCCTGTGTATTGTGTAGTTGTCACATTTTTATAATCATAGCTTCTCACCCGTTTATTATACAGAGATAAATCTTTTTCTGAAATTCTTCAAATTTAACAATAAATACTAACTTTAGTTTTTTCTAATAGAATTTGATATAATTTCATTTGAACGTATGAAATCAGTGTTCACATTTCTTTTGCATGATGTTCAAGCATGAGTTACTACAAAGAAGGAATACTCATTAACAATAGAGCTGCATTTTCTAATGAGGATTAGAAGAATATGCAATAAAATGGTGTCCACACAAATCTTAGGGAGTTATGAGTGATATATCTGTGTACTTCAACATTCTCAGATATCTTATAACTCTCGTGCTGTTCTTTCTTGCTTGGATTGGCGGAGCAATCAATAAAAAAGACAAAAAAAGTTATAAAAGGTAATATATAAAAGATACTTTAAGAAGTGGACATGAACTAAAATGTAAATTTTAAATGTTGGATATTCCTGCCCGTGTAGAAACAGAGGATACGTGCTTAGCGAGTGTAATTAAAATGTGTTTTAGATACTGTTTTATGAGTTAAAATAAAATGACAACTATTTCGTTATGCTAGAAATATTTGATTAAAAGTGTAGTTCGTATTTTATAACGTAGTAGTGCCGCATTAACATTCACAATAGATTGACTAATATTGACCACTTGTTTTAGATCGTCTGACTCTCTTTGGGGCCATTTAGTGACCTGTAAGAAGATAAATACGATCTCATAGGGGAGATAAACAAATGACGACAACATATATTACTGTCTCAATGAAATATGGTCATTTAAAAATAAACTAGTATATACTGGAGTGTCAATCGTAATAACTATCACACTCGTTAGGTTAATGGAAGAAGAGGGCAGTGATGGGGGTAGTATACCTCCGCTACGGTAGGAGTGTAGGTAAGTTACTGTTAGCAAAAGTTACCAGACCTATGTTCATGTATTCATTCGCCGGGCCATATAATCTGTAAGAACATGTATTGAGCTGCTGTTAAGTTTGCCATTCAAAACTTTCACAACAAGCAATTTGTTTTTAATTGTTTATTTATTTTAAGTGTTTTTACAATATTGAAATGTGAACTACTGAAAATGGATTTTGGATGTTTATTTTTCTGTAGTTTACTTAAAAATGCTTTCAAACGAGAGCTTCTAAAAGGCTGCCTTCTCTTCATAAATTAAAATGGGGGAACTAGTCTAGAACAGATGAAATAAGGGCCGTTGACAACGTCCTACGAGCCATTTTCGGTTGCGTTAACGCACAAGTTTTTACAAAATAAAAATGTTCTAGTTTTAAACTAATATTTTATGTTAAAAATATATATATTTATTTTGGAGTTGGGTGGTTATAAAACGATACAAGGGTGAATATGAAACCTTCTAATTATTTTATGTAAAATAATATCCCTTGTTGCCGCAACCACGAAACAAAAAATATACCGTAATAGTTTTATTAATATTGTTTGTGCTTTCAATAGGCTATCAGTTATTAATATGGCTATTATATAGAAACCCTTAGGTAAATACTATTAGAAGCGTTTATTAACACATTTTTATTAATAATCTAATATTGATAAGACAATAATAATAATCACTTAGATTAGATTTAGTGACTTTCAATCAATGTTTGCAATACCACATTTTGCTTTCTGCCAGTTACCTCCTCTCCTACCGTAGATAGACTATAATTATTAAACAACGGTTGAGAGTAAGGGACGTTAGAAAGTGATAAAGAAAGAGGGAGAAAGGAGTATTGAGAGTAAGGGACGTTAGAAAGTGATAAAGAAAGAGGGATAAAGACGTAGTGAAGTTAAATTAAGAAATATCCTCATGGCGCTGATTATTGATTGTGCCGCGTGAAACTCATGCTAATTGCTCTGATGTAAACAGTGGCGTCAACTGTCCTAATATTGAGGGAACCATGCCAATATTTACCTGGGGGAGGTCTCCTGGCATGGTATCGAGGTGTCATACCACGTCATACCACGTCATACCACGTCATACCACCAAGAGGAAATAACTAAACAGTAAATGCCCGTAAAATGTTCTATTAAAACTTTAGTCTTAACGCGACTTTAAGAAAGACTTTACAAGATATTGGAGGTGGGTTGGCTTAAGAAGTCCTAACAGAGTGAAATGGCGGTGACGGAGAGTTTAGGGTTTAGTTCCCGGCTGGGTAAATAAAGGGTACTTTTTCTTAAGTGGTTTCCCCCCCTCCAATCACGCCAAAGGTGTTGAAAGGAAGTTTTGAGGTGTGATACAGTGCACTCCTGTAAACTACCAGCGCTAGCGAGAGAATACTAGCCCACACGTCATATTGTGCAGGTCATGTATGTTAAGGCTCCCGATAGATTGATGGCCTTGCATTAAACAAATTAATCGCTTGATTCCTAAGGATGATTCTTTCCACGCACACCAGACTGTACATATGGACATTGAAGATGAAGAAGTTCCTAAATAAAATAAAGTTACACAACTGGTATTTTTGGTTATTGCCTGTGTATCTATTTGTGTAGAGTTATAGGCTTGCAAATATAAGCATAGCTTAGTAGCTTGGGAACTACAAGTTAATGGTAGTATGTGTGTGTGTGTGTGTATGTGGTTTATCCATATGTATGTGGTAGTATTCCCTGTATACTAACACGAACTATAAGAAACGAAATACCCGGTTAATAAGTACTTGTGGAGTGAGAAGTGCGGAGAACCGTGATGTGTCAGTCTGAATTAAGTGTGTTAGCTCGCTCAGATGGACTGTTTTCTCTCCTTACTCCTCGAACTGTTGCCCGAGCGATGTAAGAAGGAATGGCTGTTTGGGGGAGGGCTGGTTCAAAAGAAACAACGTTACCAGAGAACCACGATGGAGGGATGAACTGACCCCTTGACCTCGATATGGCCGACCGGAGAAGTACGCTACATCCTCGCAAACACAAAAAATACTGCTACTTGAAACAAGAATGATATATAGTTCAAGTTTAGCTGCTAACGAAATTCAAACAATTCTTACAAAACCAATATTTGAATACGGAATGTAGTGAAAATTCTTGACCACAGGTGGTTTAGAATTTTTATTTTTAAAATGAAATATATTTTCTAAGCATAACATTGCGATCCTAATTAATTGTTTACCGCACCATAACGAGGTCTACTGTTCATATGTCTTGTAGTTCTTATTAAAAACCCCATCAACACAGTATTTTGAAACTGCTACGTTAAGCTCTGTCCTATCATCAGCGTGCTCTGTGTATCGCTATATCCTTGTGTTATTCGTTGGGGCAGGGACTAGGGAGGTAGAATTTCGAGGAGGTGGGAGTACATTAACCCGGAGTCCAGATCTACCATCAACGGATAATCAAAATATAAACAGCTGACTGCTCTGTGTGTTCACCGGTACATACATGACGTCGCTGGTAGTAAGAGCACTTGAGTGAATGTTTATATAACATAGCTTTGTGATGAAAGGAAACGCAAGGAGGCCGAAGAGGACATAACGGATGAAAGGAGGAGGACTTGTGGATTGACAGAGGGAGATGGAGGCCGAGGAAGACATAACGGATGAAAGGAGGAGGACTTGTGGATTGACAGAGGGAGATGGAGGCCAAGGAAGACATAACGGATGAAAGGAGGAGGACTTGTGGATTGACAGAGGGAGATGGAGGCCGAGGAAGACATAACGGATGAAAGGAGGAGGACTTGTGGATTGACAGAGGGAGATGGAGGCCGAGGAAGACATAACGGATGAAAGGAGGAGGACTTGTGGATTGACAGAGGGAGATGGAGGCCGAGGAAGACATAACGGATGAAAGGAGGAGGACTTGTGGATTGACAGAGGGAGATGGAGGCCGAGGAAGACATAACGGATGAAAGGAGGAGGACTTGTGGATTGACAGAGGGAGATGGAGGCCGAGGAAGACATAACGGATGAAAGGAGGAGGACTTGTGGATTGACAGAGGGAGATGGAGGCCGAGGAAGACATAACGGATGAAAGGAGGAGGACTTGTGGATTGACAGAGGGAGATGGAGGCCGAGGAAGACATAACGGATGAAAGGAGGAGGACTTGTGGATTGACAGAGGGAGATGGAGGCCGAGGAAGACATAACGGATGAAAGGAGGAGGACTTGTGGATTGACAGAGGGAGATGGAGGCCGAGGAAGACATAACGGATGAAAGGAGGAGGACTTGTGGATTGACAGAGGGAGATGGAGGCCGAGGAAGACATAACGGATGAAAGGAGGAGGACTTGTGGATTGACAGAGGGAGATGGAGGCCGAGGAAGACATAACGGATGAAAGGAGGAGGACTTGTGGATTGACAGAGGGAGATGGAGGCCGAGGAAGACATAACGGATGAAAGGAGGAGGACTTGTGGATTGACAGAGGGAGATGGAGGCCCAGGAAGACATAACGGATGAAAGGAGGAGGACTTGTGGACTGACAGAGGGAGATGGAGGCCCAGGAAGACATAACGGATGAAAGGAGGAGGACTTGTGGATTGACAGAGGGAGATGGATGCCTTTTACTAAACTTACTCGGCCATAGGAACACTTGATGTCGTACTACCAGTCCGGGCTATACGAGTATATACTAATCACGCTAACAGTTTTAGGGATTTGGGAGGCTATATCTAGAGGAAGTGTTTTCGAATTTGCGTTGATGGAGAGTGGAAAACCATTAAGGAAAAACAACCCTAAGTACACCCGACCGATATTCGAACCTCGATTTCCCCGTCATTGGCAGTCTAGTCCACTGCGAGAGTAGCGCATTAGACCATGCGGCCATCGAAGTGAGTATGAAAGAATCGTACTCTCTACTTACTTGATATGACTCCGTTCGGTGGTTGAATGGTCTAAGACGACACTCTCGCAATAGGCTAGACTGCAATGACAAAGATCCAGAGATATGGACCATGTTCGAGTCCACTGAGGGTGTTTTCCCACGGGTTTTTTTCCCTCTGTTTCGATTAAAATTCTCGTGCACTTTCTCTAAGGTCTACATTTCCTATACCCAGCCCATAAATGGGCTTAGTACAAAGCGTATGGCCCGACACGTAGTAGAAAGCATTGATAAGAAAACGTGACTTGCAATAATGAGTTTGAAACTTGTGTTTTTTCTAACGTCTATAAAACGCGCTGAATTACGTCGAGTACGTGACAGAAGTGAGAGTTGCCGGTGGAATGCTATTGTCCCAGTTTGTATCCCGGCGTTGATTCTTACCTAGCCCTGACGTCTGCGTGCACTTGGACTGCCTTCCCGCCATCACTTACCTAGAACACTAACAATCACCACGGTGTGGCGACATGCCGTCCGTCACAACAATTACCACCCATTACTCGAGCGCAAAGCCACCGATATCTACCAAATTAAGTATCCGATACCCCTACCTACAGAAAACATATATTCCATTCACGGTAGGAATTGACTTCTGAAAGGCCTTTTTCCCTACCATAAATCTACTATATAGTAGGATATTGGTAGGAAAAAAGACCTTTCAGAGAGTAATTCCTACCGTGAATGGAGTATAGCTTGGACTCGGTAATAGTCTGTTACAGGTACCCCGGGACCACACAAAAACTGCCTAGGAGGGGGTTAGTGTAGTTTCGCCCCCACTCCCCAAACTTCTTCACGTCTGCATTTTATGCCTGTGTGCATGATGCACATGATGGTTGTAGGTCTGCTACATCTGGTGGTAGAGATCTTCACCTCAAGAAACGAGCAAACAAATAGGACATTCCTTCAGAAAATGTTATTTCTGGCCCAACTTCTTGATATATTTTTCCTCTTTAATATTTAATACGCACAGAGTAATGTTCATAATAATAATAATAATAATAATAATAATAATAATATTTAGCATCACGTCTTACTACCCGTTCGGGTTATACGCTTTAAGTACCAATTACTCTAATGGATTAGGAATTGGGAAGGTTGAATTAGAGGAAGTGAACCCACATTTGCATGGAGAGAGAGTGGAAAACAATTTAGGAAAAACCACCCCCAGTTCACCCGACCGAGATTCGAACCTCGATCTCCCCGCCCTCAGCGGTCGAGCTCAACACGACAAGCACGTTAGCCAACTACGCCACCGAGGCGGGTATAGTAATGTTCAGATTTCACTTTTTTTTTTTTCACTTCACATTTCTGTAATCCATTAATCAT
>CABFVX010006606.1:13579-38120 GCA_902151425.1 Timema shepardi
GGGGGGGGGGGGGGGGGGGACTCTTGGAAGCGGGTCTGGTCATGACAGTGAGTATGCCAGCGGAACAAAAGAAAGTAAAGTTTTAAATTTAGTTTGAAAAGTGGGACTCGGTTTATTAGAAAGAAGAAAAATCAAAGACATCAAAAAATGAAAAGTCAAGATTTAGCGATGTTTGAGAAAAGATACAAAGAGACGCCTTTCCTTGCATATATAAAGTGTGGAATCTCAATCTGCGCATTAAAATAATAGTGAACTTCCGTGAAAGCATCTTACTAACCATCTGAAGGAATATAGATGAGGAAGGTAGAATTCAGAAGAAATATAACCGCGATTTGACTATAGGGATAGTATGACACTAGTTAGTAGAAAAACACTCCAGAGAACTAGGTCGGGATTCGATCCTTGACCTTCACATCACCAGTAAACCAATGCTTTAATGCGTTTGTCCAGCAATGCATTTAGATTGATTAATTAAATATGTCAAATATGATTAGTACGTTTTAATACTAATGAGATTGTTCATGGCGATTTGCTATAATGAACTAAGATTATTTAAATATATGGGGCGAATAAGGTCCACAGCATTGTTCCTTGAGATAATATTGAAAACCACATTCTAGATATACATACATGTTAGTGTCTTCAGCCAGTGTTTAAACCCTGTCTTTGTTACTGAGTGTGATACGTGGTAGCCAGTATAAGAGTCTTATCTGTATCCCAATTAAGTAGCTCAGTAAATATATTTAACGCTTCAGTTTGTAAAATATAATTACTGATTATTAGTTTATAAAATAATATCAACTCAGGGTTCGGCCAGACTGGGCAATGATTAACTAGAAAAGAAAATATAACACACTTGTTGTAATGAGAGGTGGCCAGACTGGAGCGCGCGCTTGACCCGGTACAGTCTAATTTACAGGCACTGAGGAATATTATGATATGCTGGTCCATTAAGTGTGGAGAAACTTCTAAGTTTGGCGCCATGTTTGACTTTTTTAATTATTATCTATAGGCTTAGCACACTTTCTTCCAACGGCCTAATTTAATTGGTAAGACAATAAACTATATACAGGATGTTTCAGTAAAAGCGTATGAAAATTGAACAGGGCATTGACTAGACAGCCTATCACAGGGAGATTGGGGTTCGAATATATGTCAGGTGTATTGAGGGAGGTTTTCCTAAATTGTTTTCTACTTTCCTTTTACGCAAATGAGGGTAGAATTCTTTTGAATACTGCCCTTCTCATCCATAACTCACAAGCACAATTAGTAAATATGCGTGTAGGCTGAACAGATAATACGCGGTGCTATAAAAAAAATTAGATCAATTAATATCCCCTTGTGTATGGTTTGGTAATTCTGAATTTCAGTGATAAACAAAACTTAATTAATTGTCACAAATAGCAAGTTAATTCCGGCTGCAGGCAGAATCTTTAAAAGATGTTTACATTCCACATGAGCACGTGACGGAAGATGAGTAGAATATTATGTTATAAGCATTCAAGTATTCACAGGGAAGAAAACTATTATGTCTAGATATGATGAAGGGTATTAAAGTAGTCATGATCTTGTGAATTGCTCGGAAAGAATGGAAGAATTATTTCTGCTAATACATTTTTCACAAATAGTTTAACAATAATGTTGATAAATAAACAACTAACATTACTGGAAGTGATGTGAAAACGTATTTTCAAACTAATACTGGCGTTCATCTAGATCTTCATTTCAGAATTCAACCATAATATTGTATCATGCTGTCCTGGTGAATCTTATATGAATCATGTTCGTTGTTCGGTTAAAGTCTGGACGGGGCTGAACACAACAAAGTCAGGGGTTGACACGTGAGGTATTCTGGTTCAGATGGACAAATTAGATTACAATCAGTTAGGAAATGTTGTTATTCTTAATATTTTGAAATTAATGAGCTAAATAATTTCGTTATTTGAATATACCTGAATTAAATTGGAATCAAAAGATAAACAATTATAATATAAGGGTATTGTTCTTGGAGTTGGTTAAATCTCTATGAAAACAAACAGAAACGGGATACTACTTTTTTAGACACAAACAGTAGCTCTAAGGGGTGAAAAGTATCGACAATATTTATCATGGGATCGATTATAAAATAAACATAATTATTAGTTGTGTAAATGTTCATCGTTTTTTTAGAATTTTGAATGCGTGAAAATAACATATTCTGTGTACTACTAAAAAAATCTTTGTAGTCAGACAAGTTATAATCTAGACAACTATTTGATAAATTAAATACCAAAGTTTAAACTAGTTTTTATGTTAAAGTAACAAAACTAATAAAGTGTCACAAGATTTTAAATCAAGTATCATAGAGTTGTAATAATTCACGAGTGAAATATATAATATTTAAAAATGTGTAACTGGGGTTTCAGTGCTATTCAATGAAACAAAAAAAAAAGTCTCGTAGTAGTAGGTTTAAGGAGGCCGCCTCGATAAGCGAGAAACTTCCGCGGAGACCTTCAGCTTTATCCCAATACTTAATTATACGAGACGTTATTTAAAAGTATGGATCAAGCCAAAAAAAATACGAAAGATTCCAACAGGGCTCTTTTACCTGAACCATCCTGTATTTCAAGTTTTATTAGTAGAAAATAATATTAGAAATTAGCACATTTTCAACGACTTTGTAAGCATGTTTGTCAATCTTTGAGTTGATAAAAAAAGTCGCTCTGTATTTACCCCTCCTCTAACAAACACAGTAATTTGTTATTGGATCACAACATAACATGGTGATATTTGAGAATTATTTAACTTGAGATAAGAATTGTCGTGGTTTTATTTACCTTAAAGATCAAAAGTGAGTATTAATGTGGATATAATAAACTAGTCTTTAGAGAAAACGACCCAGACCAACAGATAACAGCGATTAATACCTTCTCTCTGACCGAGGAAGCTGTCGTTAGTTCCCCAACCCAGCTCTCACAATGTATGGAGGACACGGCAATAAGCCTGAATTGGTTTGGCCTAAGAATGTGTAACCCAAACTCTAAAGTTAGAGGGGTTCAAATATATATATATATAAACAAAATTAAATGTTATATAAAAAAAGGGAGATTCATCTAATATAAGTGCGCAGCGTGAATAACTTCTTTTTTTGTGTTATACAAATGCTGGGTACACAACATGTCCCCAGCGCAAGCAACTCACTCCTAGAAAGGGGAATAATAAGGTCCACCTTCACAGAATACCAAATATTACACGAAGAGGACGAAGACTTTGTAAAAAAGGGGTTTGGATAATAAAAATTACTTAACCTAGGGATAATATGACGTAGCTAAAATAGTAAATGATTTTAAGTCTTAAGAGCATTTAGGTTTAATTTCTGTCAACTTTATTATAGAACAATGTATATATTTTGAAAGAATCTTAGAGTTCCTCCTAGATACAATAGTAGTCAAATGACCTTGACTAAGCTCAACAACAACAACAATCGATATCATTAAAAAAATTAATAACATTTACTATTTTTTCTTCTTATAATATTTTATTAAATACCATTAAATAGTTATGTGAATATACTATCAACGCGTGACATCATTAACTTTGAGTAAGACAATCTCTAATATTATAGAAGATTTCTGCAATATAACACATTTCTATACTCGTTGCGAAAATACAACATATTCGTTGAATGGTTTAAAGTTCATTGTTTATACATAAGTAAAAATAATACTCAAAACGTTACTAAATTGAGAATGTGCAGGAATACTCTAGTTATCTAACCTTCCTCAGTAAATCATTACTTAGCTAGTCCTGAAACACACTTACAAGTACGATAAATAAAATTAATAGTATATTTATTCCTGACAAGCGTAAAACATAACTTTCCTTACACTTGAAATTTGCCATCATGTTCTAAAAGAACTTTCCCACATAAATATTTACTAAATTCATATTTGCAACTTCATTCTCAAGCGACCTAAATAAAGTTAAATTTATTTGTATAACAGTCAAACATTAATCACATTTGAAAAGTACTGACCTAACGTTATAAACAACATTCCCACATTAATTTTTACTAAACTCATATAGTAACATAACTCGCAAGCAAAATAAATAAAGTTAACATGACTGTTCTGCAAAAGAACAAAGATTTATACCAGAACTAAATAATTACATTTTAGTTAAAAAGGAATGACCGAAATGGAATTATGAATAATTTATAATATTTTAGAGTTTACGCCGAATAAGAATTTCATCTTACATTATATTAATATATCCGGGAAGCCTCATGCTTCGTCCTACATTGTCCAAGCCTAATCCAAGAGTATTCTATTACTTTACAGACGGTTCTTTATATGGAGCACACTCGTCGAACAATCGAGAAGGGAAAAGGTGGGGATCACAGAGAAAAACACCCAGGAAGGGGAAATGCGCGCGGCACTAGAAACGTCGATTTTCTTCTGGCAAGGAGTGGCAGTTATCACCCCTTTCTAGCATGTTATTTTTGTTGATGTTGGGTATAATTGAGCAGGGTGATGGTCTCTAGCGGCGAGATGCGGCACTTGGCTCGGCGTTGATAGTTGTTCGCGGGGTGTTGTTGTTACTAGACGTTTTAGTGTATTATGATTGACTTGCCCATTTTGTTTACTTGGAGCATAAATGCTACAAATGGAATAAATATTAATCTGACCAAAGGACAGTTGGACTGATGTTATTTGGCCTAAAATGAATTTAGAATAAAAAATAGTTGATGTTGATAAGTTCACCAAAATATATTTAGTCTTCACTTCAGGCCCACTAACATGCACCCATTTAGGGGATTTGTGTAGTTGCTTTTAGGACGTCGTGCTCCCTTCGGGACCCGATTTCATGGGTTAAAACCCAACTGAATTCGACGGATTTCCTTGGGTGATAACAATCCGTAGCACAACTCCCTTCGATGGGGAAGTAAATCCGTCACTCCCATGTCGATTGTGGTAGAGCTATGTAAAATAACAATGGAAAGGTATGTGAAAATACCTTTCCCTGCAAAATTTGTAGTTCCTTTCACTCTCACACAGAGAAGTTCTTGTGTGCTGAAATAATCAATCGGTTCAGAAAGTGCACGTTAAATATCTCAAATAAAAAAACACACGATAGACCCTTCAAAGTTACCCAATGACAAAGGCAGGCTATCGTTACTAGTACAAGAGTCTAATTACTAAGCACTGTCATGTTAGCTATAAAATGAGGAAGAAATATCACACAACAAATTCACCTTAGTAACTAGATTATCAAATACAATAATCCATCAACTGTAACAAGTTACAAGTAACAGTTCAAATCAAATGGCATAATACTCACCCCCCGGCTTGTTGGACTCTATTGCCTGCACACATAGCCATGACCTGCTCTCTCAAACACAATACTTCACAAACTGAACGGAGGTGTGGTTCGACCCTCTGCAAGAGAGGAAAGCCACGCCCAGGGAAAACAAGCGAAGGCAGCTCGGCGTGCCTAGTTAGTGTTTCCTCCACTTGGACTGTTCTGGTACATTCTACTAGTTATCGGGATGCCCGAGACCTTTCCACGCGCTGTCCGATCTCATCCCTTCCAGTATCCCCCCCCCCTACTCTATGTGGGCATATTGTTTTGTGTGCTCGCTATATATGGCGATGTTTTGTTGGTATCGATGCTCATTGTATCATCGGCATGGCACGAGGTGAGAGCTGAAACTTAAGTTAGGGCTTAACTCCAGCTATTCAAGATTCCCTCTCGGCTAAATTACGGGATCGTTTATAGATTATTTGGGCATATCATTTAAATCTGTATTATGAGACCAGGATTTATATTTGGTATTAGCGTGGGTAATGGGTATCCATGTTTCAATTAGAACTTAGTCTATTGAGGATTCTAAGTTTATCCTCGATGTTAACGTAGCTTCTATTTCGCCGCTTGGCGGCTAGCCTTTGATTGGGCTCTCGCTTAGGCTATGGCCATCTAACTGATAATTAGTTGACGTAGTTTGCCAAGTAATTATTGTCTGGGTAGTATTAAATTTTATAAGTTTAAATTTTTATTTTGTTGTAATGAGAAAGCAGAGTGCTTAAATTATTGGTATGGCACTATATAACTTTATAGCTCTAAAATTTGCATTTTGTTGTAATGAGAAAGAAGAGTGCTTAAACTATTATTATGGTACATAAATAAATTTACATTCTTGTGGTTATGAAGAGGGCCAGGCCTTATTTTACAAGTATCGTACTTTATAACTTTAATTACTTCAGTGTAACATTTTGTTGTTATGAGGAAAGAGCATTTAAATATTCACGATTGCATTATCTAACATGAATTCTTCGGACTATTTTTTGTTGTCATGAGCTATTTTCTAATTTAGGCCATTATATCTCCAACTACTGTGTTGTCTTAGTGCGTATTATTGCTGCTAGAGAGCAGGACTCTTATAAATAGATTATGTCCTGGTATTGTATAGTTCAAATATTGTTGTCACAAGATGGAACAGCCATTATATCTCCAACTACTGTGTTGTCTTAGTGCGTATTATTGCTACAAGAGCAGGACTCTTATAAATAGATTATGTCCTGGTATTGCATAGTTCAAATATTGTTGTCACAAGATGGCACACTCATTAAGGTTTAATAGTTTATCACGCTATGTTTGGAATCTTTTGTTTGTTCAAGTTACTGTCACCAGATGGGAGGCCAGTTTAGGTTTAGGTAACTTCTAATCTTGACTTGTGAGGAGTACATTGTTGTCTCCATTCAAAAAGAGTTATTCTTATCCCTTCTGGAAACCACAAGGTGGCGGAGTTCTAGTCACTATGTATAAATATTGTCATTGTATAAATATTTAATTTATCGTTTTTCAATAAAACTATTGTTCTCTTGTAGCTCCCTGAGTATTATTTCTCTGAGAAGGTGGTTACACATCAAATAAATTTGTCAAATTACGTTCATTAATGAAAACCTTTTCAAAATAAACAGCGTTCGCGTGATTACTTATTCATGAACCTGGTTTTGTCATTACTGAGATTTCCGATGCTATTATTGTGTTAATAATTGTAAATATTTCACGGGATCCACATATCACTCAACGGTCTATTTTAGTATTCACAAACAACAACTAGAAACACAGCTAGTGATCAAACATGAATGAGTTCCTAGTCGATTGAAACTAATCACCGATTAAAACCTCCTCTCGATCATATTAAATTGTAGTATTTACAAAAAAGTAGATTTCATTGACCCACAAATACACGCATGAGGATTAAATATCGAGCACATATGGTCTGATTTGGCTATTGTGTTTCTCCTGACAAACCCACGCTTCACATACATAGACAAAGTTGGCGTTAACACACGTTCAAATACTGCCATCTTTGCTTCTTTCGAAAGTACTTCATTTTTTGCGACAGTCCACATACATCCAACTACTCTCCTAAATCCATTCACCCGTCTGTAGATTTCACAACCAATCCTTCCTTTTTCACAGAACACTCTGTACAGATATATAAACTCATTTATTTGTTCTAGTAGTTTTACAATTATAGTGAGCTGAACATCCTTTACACCTCTTTATTCAGTCCAAATGTGTCTGCTTCAAGCAACACTTACTTTTTTCACTATCAATTTGTGTTATAGTATTCACTTGTCATCGTAACCTATTTCCTTCTTCCATGACCTACTCGTTTATAACTGTAGATTAATTTTCTTTATTCTGACACTCCCTCTTTGTCTTGCCTTGGTAGCGCGTAGGAATGGTGAAATATTACTTGGGGGGAATATTATTCTTCCTTAGTCAGACTTGAGGGAGTGTGTCCTGATTGGCTGGATGGAATCCCACAGAGGTCAATCTCGCTTCTAGGATGAAGTCAGAAGTATCTGGGATTAGCACATATGTAGGGCGTGCGTGACCCGCTTCGGTTACACATGACCTGACGCGCTACTCTCGTGTTAGATTAGACTGCCGATGACCGCGATATTGAGGTTTGAATCTCGGTCGGGTGTATTGAGGGCGGTTTTTCCAAAGTGGTTTTCCACTATCCCTCTACACAGATGCGGATACACTTCCACTAAATATAACCTTCCTAATACCTCAAACTATTAGTGTAACTAGTACATAAGTGTATTACCCGAACGGGCAGTTATATACAGTGCTAAAATAAAGAAAGTAAAAGATTGCTTGCGTGAGTTTTTGTGTTTGAATAGTGTTTTGAACAACAACAATGTGTATAAAGGTCAACTCAAGAGAAATGTTAATTCCTACTACAGTAACCCCGTGGCTTCTTTGGTGCTGACTGACAGCTCACAGCTGACTTCTGACAGTCAACATTTAGATATATACCTAAATTTTGACTGTCAGAAGTGACAGCTGCTAAACATATATTTTTGTAGATCATATGGTTCGGCGTAGGGATACATAATTTGGTCTGGTAGCTTTTCAAAGCCGTCAGTTTTCAGCTGTGAGCTGTCAGTCAGCACCAAAGAAGTCATGGGGCTACTGTAATTGTTATCAAAGTTTTATTCTAATTTTTAAACCATATCAATAATTGCAGCCTACTATCGGCAAATCTCATCAAGTTTACTGACAGAAGTAACGGAGCCCTTACGAAGCCCTCTGGAACAAATTATGTTGCTAAACATGAATTAAACGTCGAGCTTAACCAGATTCGTCAGCTCAGGTTGATTTACTGATAAATAGAGGTCAGGGGTTTGAATCTCAACCAGAGCTTGAAGCTTTCCTTAACGTAGCGATATATTTATCATTAGATATATCGCCAGATATATGACAGAAGTTATATTACATAGATCAAATGATACCAATGCATCGATTGTTTCAGATATATTCAATCCTATTGGTTTCGACAAACTAGAACGGTTGTAATGGGTTTACTTAAAAAGAATTACAAGATCAAAAAAGGCTAGTAAAAATAATTATTTGTATGGTTTTTCTGACATGAGAGAATAATGTAAATATATTAAATACGCCTCATTTAATTTATTAATATTTTCATTAGTTGTTTAAAATAATAGATAATTTTAATACAAATGGGAAAAATTCGTTAGATCTATTGGAATCACAAGCCTTAAAGCGTAGTCAGGTAAGAAATATATTGGTATATTCATCGATATATCGGCTATTAAATATCAATATATATATATATATATATATTAATCATTCTTTTGAGTTAGTCTTTATATTAGCATTGGGTCAATAGTGGGAGTTCGGTTTTTTACAGCTCTCCTTTTTGAAATTAGCACGTTACTTGCTTCTGCCTCGTACATGCTTCAAAATAGTGCCCTTCTTCTCAGAAAGAGATCGGTGTCTGCCAGTTGGAGTATCTACTAATATGCCCTAAATCTCAAGGATCAAGTGTTTAGTAAGTTTGAATCAAATTCAGTTGAAATTAAGTTTAAAACTACATTTGTTGCTTAGTTTAAATATTATTTTATTAATGGTTTTATTTTGTAATACCCATAGGGAGTTTTAAAAAGGTACGTCAACATTAAAAAATGCTGTCCAGTGACGATTTAATTTCTGAGCATGTTTTTAAAAATAAAATGATAGTTAAGGAATTTTATTAAGGGTCAAAAAGCCGTAGTCGAGCTCTAATGAAGAACTGCGTGTAATAATCTGTATTATAATTATTTTAATTGTTGGAAAAGTGTTGATAACATTTATATACATTAAAAATATTTTATCTATTTTCTAATTTTTATTTTTTATTGTTTTACACTCAAAGTGCACGAACGTTAAAGATTAACTTAAAATTTAATAAGAAACTGGGTTATTTCTATTGGTTGTTTAGTAGTAGGAAAACTACCAAATAGTATACTCGTATATAAATATAGTTTATTTCACGTGCAAATAAACTACTACTGAAACAATGCCAAATATATGAAACAGAACATAAAACAAATTTTAAATTAAATTACTGTTTCCTGTTAAAAAGAAAAAAAATGTATAATATTGAGAACTATAACAAAAAGTTATGTGCATTCTATTCTTCTTAAATGACCCCTAAGAACTTTGTTTGCAAATGTAATGCAAATATGACGCTTTGCGTTCTAAAAGCCAACATAACGTAACAATGTTCTTCGTGCCTTATCAATTTTGTTAGGAGAACACTCCCCACAGCCCCCAGATAATCAACATTTAGATACAAAAACTAGGTTTAATATCGAGTATTAATGGATAAATGGTCCCACAAAGCTTTTAGTGATCCAAAAACTTTAGGATTTTTGAATCATCATATAACCCAATCGGGTAGTAAGACGTGGGATAACTTTTTAATAAAATACTGCTAAAAATTAGAGTAAGACTAAAAACATTATAATATTTAACAACTATATAATGCTTTGCACATAAATAGTTTTTCAATCATTAAAATAAGTAATTAAACTACAGGATATAAATAAAGTTTGTTAATGATTTACTTTCACTATAAAAACTAGGTCTAACATATTTAACAAGTCCAAAAATAAAATCTAATTTATCAAGATTTTTAACATATTGTTGATGTTTCTACGAAGATACGAAGAAATAAAAAATAAATAAATGATATCTAACTGCTTTCGTAAAGTTATTATCATCCCATGTTGAACCAAACTGTGTTGGTAAATAAGAAATACCAGGTGGGTTTTACCAGCTTCCATCAGTTCCCTCAATATTATATTACAAGTTTCACTTGACTGGCCGCGTTCCTACTAACAGCATTACCTCGACACATCTTGTATTCCATGTCGTGCTGTGACGTCACTCACAAGTCTGCTCGGGAATGTGGAACATTTTCACGTTTATAACGGAGGATAAAACATTATTTTAATGTGGACGCTTCAAACTGTCCCCATTTTGAGCAGAATTACCTTCTACTACAACCCCTAACAAATATATTTAGTGATATAACGTATATGAAATATATAGAAGCAGAATTATTTTTAATAAAAAAACATATTTATTTTGCTACGAGCAAGATATTTAACAATTAGTAATTACACTAATTAGGTAGGGAAGAGGAAGGTTATATTTAGAGTAAATGTACCAGCATTTTCATGGAGGGAAAGTGAAAAAGCCCCAGTACACTGGAATGAGACTCGAACCTCGAGCTGTCCGTAATCGGCAGTCTAGTTTACTGCGAGCGTGGCGCGTTAGACCGCGCGGCCACCGGAGCGGGATCCCTGCACATTTCTATGAGGTGTACAGAATTAAATACCTATTATATTAATATTATTACTATTAGTATACATATTTAACTCTCGCAGTAGACCAGACTGCCGATAAAGGGGAGATTAAGGCTAGAATATCACTCGGGTGTACTGAGGTTTTCCAACCACCCTCCACGCAAATGCATGTGTATTTCCTCTAAATATAAACTTACTAACCCCTAAATCCACTGGTTTAACTATTAAATAAGGGTATAGCCCGAACGGGTAGTAAGTTTAATACCCCTTATAGTGCATGAAGTGTGGTTAGTTGAAATCACAGAATGAATATTTCGAGCTTAGATACTTTATTGTAGAGTGACCTTAAGTTTCGAGTTCCTTAAGGCCAGAGAGTTAGCTAACTTTTAATTTGATAAATGAATATGTACCCAAATATTCGAAGCAACTAATAGGTTCCCATGATTATGGGGGTGTGATATCAAAATAAAGATTCAAGCTAAATATGTCGGGTGATGACATGGCTCGTCCCCAATTGAACACCACTAAAGAAAATCTTTCAGGTACGACGGGGATCCCTTCCTATACAACATCTACGTGGCAGACGTCCCGACCAAGCCGAAAATGACGATAAGACTTTTT
This sequence comes from Timema shepardi, assembly GCA_902151425.1. Lineage (NCBI taxonomy): Eukaryota > Metazoa > Arthropoda > Insecta > Phasmatodea > Timematidae > Timema > Timema shepardi. Next base: position 25,357 of record CABFVX010006606.1, read on the forward strand.
GCTGAAGATGCCTTGATCTATACCAGAGAAAGGAACATATACTACGCGTCATTCGCAATCCAAAGACACCTAAAGACATTTGAATCCTGGCTGTCTAAATGGAGAATCAGAGTAAACGCAACAAAAGCTACTGCACAAGTCGTATCTAGAAGAAGACAGGTACCGCCGGACAACTTTCCAATATATGAAGAAGAAATACCATCAAAACCAACACTAAATACTTAGGAATACACATAGACAAGACATGGGCAAAACATATCACTGAAACCAGCAAGAAAGCGAAGGCGGTATTCATCCATCTGTACCCACTGCTTAAAGGAACCCAACTAACAAAACTTACGATTTTTAAATGTGCAATACAACCAATCATACTCTACGGCTGTGTATGATGGGGCTATTCAGCCAGGACTCATCTCAAGAAACCCCAGACAATCCAAAACCAGACACTCAGGACAATAACTGGAGTAGACATACGGACAAGGACTGAGCATCTAAACAAGACACTCAGGACAATAACTGGAGTAGACAATACGGACAAGGACTGAGCATCTAAACAAGACACTCACCGAGCTCTTACAGGAAAACAGAAATAGGTTTTATGAACCAGTAGAAAATCATGAGCATCCCATTATAAGATCATTAGGGATCTACGACCCGCAAGAATAAAGGACATACAAAAGACCAAGACTGGAGTAGGAAGGTAACCGGTAAAACGATAACACGGTAAAAGGTACCACAGTAAAAAGGAAACATGGTAAAAAGGTAACACGATAAAAAGGCAACACGGTAAAAAAGGTAAAACCGTAAAATAATAAATGGTAAAATGTTATAAAGGTAAAACCACTCCTTAGCCCAATCCTCCCTGATCCTAAGAAAATCCTTCCTTTCACTATAAAGCCAATCATTCGCAATCCCACAGGCAATCCATCACTCATAAAATGTAATCACCCATTATTTTTTTCACCATCATTCCATGAGGAGAAGGGCTAGCGACTGCTGCCTGTAACTCACAAAACAAATCAGTTGTTACTCAGATGACCTAGCTTGGCGTTTCTGTCAAGGTGGATATCCTGAGTCGGGCTACATATCAAAGGTTCCAAGTCATGCAATGTTAAGTTTCATGCAACGAGGATAAGGGTCTGTGAAAACAACCTGTAACTCGCACAACAAATCAACCAAAGCTTCCTCTACTTGTCGTTCGCTCTAGCGGCATGTGGGGAAGTATAGGCAACAGGGGAAACCCATGACCGTGCATCAGAGCTTTCCAGTCATAATCCACAATATATTTGAATATTACACCAAGAAATACATTCCTTATCCCGAAAATCAAATTGTATGAAATGCATAATCAATTATTATTGATCCAGACCAAATAAAATACATATTATAATATATTATTGAAAATTCTCACTCTTCTACAGTACAATAAATAAGTTGAATAGCCAGGTTATCAAATGGACAAGTGTGTTATTCATTAGAATCCATGATATTGTTTTGTGGTATTACCTCTTTCCGCCTTAGTACTCCATATACTTGGTAAAAAGAGGGATTCATAGAAATGGGTAATTCCCTGATAGCACAAAAACAACGTGGTAGCGCGACTCAATGAGTCTAAGGCCCCATTTTCCCCATCCTCTGTATTTCAAAGGAGTTCCATGTCTACTATTTTAAAATGAATCAATTCGTCAAGATCATACCGCAATAGAGTATATGTAAGCTTTATAATTTCCTAGCCAGCCAATGAGCAGAGCTAGATTAGCCCTAGTGCCAAGGTTTCAAGACCGGGGGGTTCCAATTGGCCGAGATCTTTAGCTCCTGTACCGGGTACCAAAGCTTACTGCTATTATGGATGGAGGTAGAAAGGACTTGAAGATGATGCTAATAAAGTGGAGGTATAAATTCGTATTTTTAATAATTACCTGATTAATATTTTGTATAGTAAGTAAATTGTATCCACTAAGCATCACGCAAGATTCTTGGCATTGCGAGAGAAATATTTAAGGTGTAAAAAGGTCTTCTTACCACTCACCCATGATCCTATTAAACAAATCAAAACAATTTGAGTAAGGAAAGGAGGGCATAATTTGGACCATTTATAAGGGTAGGTCCATATATATGTGTGTGTGTTTTTTTTTCTTCAATGGTATGAATGCACCGCTAGATACAATGATACATAGTTATGAAATATCAGATCAGAATTTGCTGCACTGAAATCCCATTTCATGTTTCTTTGAACTTTCATTCATTTAGAACAATTCACAAGAAGATAATTTTATTATAATTAAGTGTTACATTTTGATTTTCAATCATTATTATTATTATTATTATTATTATTATTATTATTATTATTATTATTATTATTAGCACCGCATCTTACTACCCGTTCGGGCTATACGCACTTACGCTAATGTGTAATGATACTTTCAAATAATATTTGAGTGTGACCAAAATTAACTTTATTGGTCATACTCATTAATGTTAAAAGAAAACTAAATAGTTAAATATGGAAACGAACCTGGTTCGGTAGCCGCTTGGACTAAGGCGCCACTATTGTTTCAGACTATACTGCCGATGACAGGGAGATAGGGGGTTCAAATCCCGGTCAGATGTATTTGGGGTGGTTTTTCCAAAATGCTCCCACTCTACCGTCATGAAAATGCGGGAAAATGCTATATAATTATATTTTACTAATTCCTACACTATTATCTAAATGCGAATATCCCGGGTGAGTTGTAAGATTATTATTATTATTATTATTATTATTATTATTATTATTAGCACCGCGTCTTACTACCCGTTCGGGTTATACGCACTTACGCTAATGTGTAATGGTAGGGTGATTGTTAGATGAAATGGAGGACCTACAGTTTAACGTGGAATCCGAACCACGGTGGAGGTCTGGCATTCCCCACATTCACAAGATGTCTTGTCAGAGGTGAAGGAAGGGTTTGGTAATCAGATAAATCTTTGCCGGGACCGAGGATTGAACCCCGGACCCTCAGCTCAGAAGTCTGACACCTTACCCCTAGACCGTCAGGTCACCTGTGAGTCGTAAGAGGTGACGAGTAAAAATAATAATTACACGTTTATTAAGATTTCACACTTTACCATTTATTATATACTAATTGTATACAACCGGAACTAAAATGACATCAGCATTTAGCTTACCTTGTATTATGAAGTTGATCTATATGTGAATAGCAGCATCCACCGTAATTTAAATAATGTTATTGATACGTAAATGAAAATAAGCTTTTGTATATTTGTAATATAAAGTAAGTTCTCCCCCAAACGACGCCTCGGTGCTGTGTGACGTCACTGCTAAGAAGATTTGGGGAAGTGGGTTTCAGGAGTTGTAAGGGGATTGAATGAATTCATGGTTCCAAGTGAAGCCAGGCTGAGAGCAGAGCAACCACTTAGAGCAACAACAGGTCAACTCACGGAACTAGAGAGTTGCATTTGATACCACGTCTTCTTTTGCTTGGAGGGAGAGTGGAAAATGATTTAGGGAACATAACCTTCAATACAGACGACTGAGATGAGAGCACTGATCTTCCTGTCTTTGGCAGTTTGGTCTGTTGCAAGAGTGACACCTTAGACCTACATCACATGACGAAAACCAATTTAGGGTGTTCGAAAACAAGCTGCTTTTGAAGATATTTGGTTCAAGAGGGGTTGAGGCTATTAAGGAGGGGAGGACGTTACGTAATGATGAGTTACATAACCTGTACACATCACAAGACATTGTTGGGATAATCAAGTCTCATACATTAAAGTGGGCAGGACATGCATTGCTAATGGGGGTGCCGACTAGCAGAGCCGAGGGGAAGATCTAGAGGTTGATAGGGAGATAGCATTAGAATAGCGCTGAAAGATATAGGGCGTAATGAGGTGGACTGGATAGAACTAACTCAAGATAGGGATAGGGTGTAATGAGGTGGACTGGATAGAACTAGCTCATGATGGATAATAGAGTGAAATGAGGTGGACTGGATATAACTAACTCATGATGGATATAGAGTGAAATGAGGTGGACTGGATAGAACTAACTCAAGATAGGGACAGGGTGTAATGAGGTGGACTGGATATAACTATATCAACATAGGGATAGGGCGTAATGAGGTGGACTGGATATAACTAACTCAAGATAGGGATAGGGTGTAATGAGGTGGACTGGATAGAGCTAGCTCAAGATAGGGATGGGGTGTAATAAGGTGGACTGGATATAACTAACTCAAGATAGGGATAGGGTGTAATGAGGTGGACTGGATAGAACTAGCTCATGATGGATATAGAGTGAAATGAGGTGGACTGGATAGAACTAGCTCAAGATAGGGATAGGGTGTAATGAGGTGGACTGGATAGAACTAGCTCATGATGGATATACAGTGAAATGAGGTGGACTGGATATAACTAATTATAGGGAGAGGTGACGTAATTTATGGTAATGATGTTCAAGTTCCTAATGTCATAGAGTGGGTAGGTAAGTTGGGGAATATTGCCATCCCTGCATGTCTTTCGAAAGTGACGTCTTAGCTCATGTGAGCAATGGCTAATATTTAATAAAATAATATTACTAACGATATTACGACAATAGTATTAATTTATTTTCTCTTTAACTTGATTATCAGGTAAAAGTTTAACTTCAAATCGAAGGGTAAACTATGGGAGATATTCCCACTTGAAATCTAAAGAGAAATCTTAAGACTGTAGTAGCGAAAAGAACATGGAGGGAGCGAGGTTTATTGATCAGCAGAACTACTGTGCGGTGAATGGAATTACTGTTACTTAGTCAATTAATTGCAAGTTTAGTACTAAATATAATATGTTTTTAAATGAAAAGAGAAGTCCATGGTGTGAGCCCGTAATGGAGCTATACTGACCGAGCGGCTGCCGTTGCTAGCGATGATGGTACCAACATTTGTGGATGTAGTCAGCATAGTAAGAACTCCGGCCGTTAGCTCAGTTTTATAGACGGGAGCCGCTACTTGTTTGCTCAAGTAACGCCTCATTGGTCCTCGCGAGGCGGTCCCAGACCCTCCACTTCACAGACTAGCTTTGGAAGACTTAGAGTGAAACTAAACTGAAATGTCAGTATTTTTAATACTTAGTACCCGTTTGGTTTATACGCCTATGTATAATCAATACATGTGTGTTCAGTATCAGGAAGGTTTAATTTAGAGGAAATGAACCTGCATTTGTGTAGAGGGAGAGTGAAAAACCATTTAGATAAAAACCTCCTCAGTACATCCAACCGGTCTTGAACCCTGAACTGCCCTTCTTCAGCTGTCTAGTCAAACACAAGAGTAGCGCTTTAGACAATGTGGCCACCGAACCGGGTGTGCGTCTAATTAATGTTAATGTGACATATTTACCCTTTCTTTCTTAGTCTAATACACACATCCAAATAAGCTATCAAAAAACTTTACTCAATAATTTATAATCTGTAGTGTTATCTACCAAAAAAACTAGTAGAAATTATGTAGGCTTGAATGTATACATTATTATTATATTATTATTATTATTATTATTATTATTATTAGCACCGCGTCTTACTACCCGTTCGGGTTATACGCACTTAAGCTAATGTGTAATGGTAGGGTGATTGTGAGATTAAATGGAGGACCTACAGTTTAACGTGGAATCCGAACCACGGTGGAGGCCTAGCATTCCCCACATTCACAAGATGTCTTGTCAGAGATGAAGGAAGGGTTTGGTAATCAGATAAATCTGCGCTGGGACCGAGGATTGANCGAACCACGGTGGAGGCCTAGCATTCCCCACATTCACAAGATGTCTTGTCAGAGATGAAGGAAGGGTTTGGTAATCAGATAAATCTGCGCTGGGACCGAGGATTGAACCCCGGCCGCCAGCATAGAAGTCTGACACCTTACCCCTAGACCACCAGGTCACCTATTTTTATTATAACATCACGCAGTAGACACAAATATTATTTAATAGAAAACATTATAATGCTTTATAAAAGTGTGTGCCTCTCAAATAATGATAAACATATTAAAATGAAAATGTACAATACCTTTCTTGTAATAATATATTGCTAAATGTATGTTTATTTCCCCCAATAAAGGGCGGTGTCTATTCTCTGCCCATGACTAGGAGCTCAAAGGACGCATACCGGAGGTGTGCGGGGGTCTCCGCCCTCCCTGACAATCGATAACTCCATGAACACCTGGTTCACCCCGACCAACACCCATTGCTCTCAGGTATCTGGACCAGGCTGTGCGATCCCGAGACACAGGTTTAGTCGATCCTCTCTCCCCCTCCCGTTGCCACCACACTCCTCCGTCTCTTTCTTAATACTTGCGGATCGTTCTATCTCCCCTCAAACTACAAAAGCAAACAAGATTTTGCTCTTTTTCTCTCTAGGAAAAGTCTGAATCCGCATTGTATTTATTGTACAGAAATAACGCAATTAAGTTTATAAATCTACTCGTACCTTCTGACAACTGGGCTTATCAATACTCGCCATCTTCATCTCTTTCACATTCCTTCTATAGTTTCTTATCTTTTTACTTCTACTCTAAATAAAGAAATGACATTGAATTTTTCTAAAGTCATTTGTTTACTTTTGTAGTTTTTCTAATTGGATTCGGGTAGTTTTGAACAGTTGTTTGAATTGATTACAGAGTACAACACCGACCTAACTTAACCTAACCTAACAAAATTCTAAGCTGAGCTGCGAAACAAGGTAAGAACACCGTGGACAAAGCTACATTTTGGGGGGGAACAGATGTTGTTGTAAAGCATGGGGGGTATATTCAGTTTTGAATATTTGAAACTTTCTCCTTCAAGTTGCTGCCAACAACCTCCAGGGAGTGAACCCTGACAACCCAGAGAGGGGGGTTGGGACGCAATTCAATGTCTCCCAAACACACTGTCCTTAGAAGAACCACCGACACTTCCATATGGGGTAGTCTATGGTGTTTTACTACCACGGCGTCTTACCACCCGCTCAGTTTATAAGTACGTATACTATTGGCGCTAGTGAGCTAGGTCTGAGAAAGATTCAATTAATAGGAAGTGAACTCGCATTTGAGTGGAGAGAGAGTAGAAAATAACTATGTGAAAACCAGCCTCAGTACACTGGACCGGGATTCGAACCTTGATATCCCCGCAATTGGTATGAGGATGATGGCTTAGACCATTCTACCACCGAGGCGAGAATCTGTATTTGCCATTTCATTCAACACAACGGCTATTTCCGGTTTTGTCCTAGGGGTTATGATGGGAATTTAAAACAAAGAAGTGAAAATGCACCCATATTGGTTGAGAAAGGGTTGGTGCTCTAATATAATACAATTGTGAAGCTTTAGACGACGTTTTCAATTGTGAAAATAAATATAACAACGACATCGAGGGAAAATAAATATAATGATGACATTTAGTTAAAATGTGTAAAGGTGTTCTTCTAAGCACAGCAGTGTTAGGGGTTACATTCCCATGAACTTATCTGTAAATTATGCAGATGTCGAGGTTCGGATCCTAGATGAGTTCTCTGATATGTGCTTCTTCCCAGGGACGGATACAGATTATTTTCATAAGGGGGTCATAATTATAAATAAAATAGTTACTTACAATGTTAGATTTCTGTTTAAAGACATTTTATAGTTTCTCATTCATATTTATCTTATATATGTTTTAAACTGTGATCATCCTCTTCAATTTTTTAAAATCAGATAGTTTCTATTAACTATTTGGGGTGTCCCTACTCCAACAATTGTTTGAAAAATTGTTCATTCTAGAAGCTATGAGTAATCTTCGCCTTGATTTTTTTTTAATTTTATTATTTTATAAGCCATTTAAAGTGTTCCTCAACCAGAAATTTTTGAAATTTGGATACCCCTCGAAGCTATTTAGAGTGATCCTCATCTTAATTTTTTACGATAGTTAGATACCTCTAGAAGATAATCTTTGAAGTGGCCTTCCACCGAAATTTTTTTGAAAATGTAATTATTTCAGAAAATGGACTATTTGGCGTGGTTCTCATATGAAAATTCTTCAAAATGACATGCATATTGAAGTAATTTGGAGTTTGGTTTATGGCCATCTTTCATATTCATAATCGATAATATCAGAGGATTTGAAATATATCTAGAGGGTAATATATTCCAGGGTGGGGCAAATAATTCCCGGGGGAGGGGGGAGAGCCTCCCACAGTTCCGCCGCTCCTACTGTCCACACATACTCTGTACTCGGTATTGGTGTATGAACAGCTCTCAGACTATTATTAGTCTTCTTGACGTGTGTTAGTCTACCTACAGTCTCTACACGGAACAATGTCCGTTACTCGCTATCCATGGCAAGTATTACTACATGAAGACTAATATTCTCTCCACACTCTCCCGAGTCATATCGAACATTGAATAATCATGGACGAATAACGAACGTGAGGACCCGGATTAACAGGTGTCTGCGTGTAAAAAGAAAAAAAATGTATAGTTTATCTGTGTTGTATTTTATTTCTAAAATTTGAACTTTCATTTTGTTTCTTGTATACATTTTCCAAGTTTCACAGGGGGGTTAACTGACCCCTCTCCCTGATCCGCGCCTTCTCCCACCAATCTATTTCCTCTCTCCGCTAGGTGTTAGCCGGGAGTTTAACCCGGAACGTAACCCCTGGGTTTGCAGCCAGGCACACTGACCACCACACCACGGTGTAATAGAACCTCTCAAATCCTCTTTTGACCGAACTGGTCATATTTTGTATTATTATTATTATTGTATAAGTTTGTGTTAATATATGTATTTTCAACTAACCCAAAGTTTTTGTATTCTATTTTAATTCAACTACATACTTTGAACTTAAAAATTAGTCGAACAGAGGAAAGAGTATTGAGAAACTAACCAAGACAGTGGGTCCGACATTGTTGGCCTGATTCAATCTGAACTCCTCGTACAATTATTACAAATCAAACCTTGCACACACAAGGAGCCTCCAAAATGGCGTGGAGAGATTATGGAAAACCTGCAGGGAATATCGCAATATGTCCAGCAGGGATCCAAACCCCTGTCAACGGGGACCAGAAACGTTGCAGACCACTCAGCCACTATTGTGGTCGAGTCTGAAATGTTTGGTGCTAAGGAAAAAGGTAGCACATATCATGTATTTACAATATAACTATTGGCATGTCTGTAAGAAGAGTAGCCAGATATAAACACACCTGGATGAGACTTGTATAGAATAAGTCATACTCTAATGATGGCCAGAACATTATTAAAGGAAGATATTAAATACATTAGATTGTAACTGACACGGTATACATTTCTTCGAGTATTTAGGAATTAGAAAGTTTATTGCCGCACTTAAAAAAGAACGGCACCTATCCCTATCTTGATATAGTTCTACCCAGTCCATCTCATTACACCTTATCCCTATCTTGAGAGAGTTCTTTCCAGTCCAACTCATTACACCCTATCCCTATCTTTATCTAGTTATATCCAAACAACTCATTTCACCCTATCCCTATCTTGAGAGAGTTATTTCCAGTCCACCTCATTACACCCTATCCCTATCTTTATCTAGTTATATCCAAACAACTCATTTCACCCTATCCATATCTCGAGAGAGTTATTTCCAGTCCACCTCATTACACCCTATACCTATCTTTATCTAGTTATATCCAATCCAGCTCATTTCACCCTTTCTATATCCTGAGCTTGTTATATCCAGTCCACCTCATTACAACCTATCTACTTCAGGTCCATTCTAACATTATATTCCCATCCTGAAAGATATTATTTTCCTAAGTACGTTGGGGTCGAACAGCCTATATTTATTTTCGTCATGTGAGGTAAGATACCAAGTAACACGACTATGAATAACAACCAGTGAAACTATCGTTTTGTATATTCTGACCTATCTCAATATACATGATATAATAATTAATATAGTAAGACATTTTAAAGACGCAAGGTTTTATTCGTTCAGTCCATTTATTAACCTGGACCAGGTATAGACCATTTTGAAATATCAAGGCAGTCTTCTAATAAAGGTCCATGAAACTTAGTACAATGTACTTTGATGACTTTATTTTGTACTCTTAAAGTTATCTTTAATGATATTATATAAATAGCTAATACATTCCAAATAATTCCGTTTACAAGTGGTTGAAGATTTCAAAAATAAATATTTACTATATTACATGTATGGAGTTAAGTTTAGCATGCATAACTAATATATATATATATACATATATATATACATACAAGGTAGATCAAAACCTTAAATTAAAAAATACTACCCACGTGCCTAAAACGAACACTGTAGGCCCGGCCCACCAGCGTAATAATATAAATAATCTATCCTAATACAACCTAATCTAATCTAGCTGAAGCAAGCTGATATATTTGTACTGTGACTAATTTATTACAATCTATTAAACCAAAGTATTATTGCGCGGGGAAAAGTTATCAAATCTCGCGCCTGGGAGAGCACGTGTTTGGAACGAGCACGAGGGGCCGCATGCAGCCCACAGAGCAGACTTGGAACACCCTTGCTATAGATGTGTTTTGATTACGTGCAAAAGGACATATATATTGGAAAAGTTAACAAGATTTAAAAAAACATCCTTTCCTCGCACTAAAATAACACATGTTGTTCTGTGACCCAGAGGAGGGGGGGGCACTTGACCTTTTCATAAGAATCACGTTCGAGCCCAACAGCGCCGTGAAGGGGTTTAAAGGTTTAGTCGGAATATGTATCCTACATGAAATATTGTACATAAATGTCTGCAGTTAGAATAGCTGATGATCCATGATGGTAATTATGTAGATCACTCCCACGCGTGTCCTCAACGGCCTAAATCTAACTTTATTAATATTTTAAGTCTTTCAAATGTTGCCAAGGCTTCGCATACCTTACGATTAAAAGAGAATTTAAGTTGAGCTTTTAAACTAAAAAAATAACTATCCCTTTATGACAGTTACCTTAATAATGCCATTTGATCTGAAGGATGAATTATTTTTATCAAAATTTTATGGTTAAAACTTTGATAACAGCAATAGTATGGATCAGTGGTTTTTTTTGCTTACTATATATATAATGTATACCATTAACTTGGTTAAGCTCTGATTTAGTATAGGAATATTCAGCGTTTATCATTAAACTATATATATACATTAATCTTACGTAGCACCGAAGATGTCTCCGCGTACTCCAGGTCGAATACCACTGGTACCCGCTTCAGTGGCCGTATGGTCTAAATTGCAAATCTCGCAGTAGACTAGACTGCCGATGAAGGAGATCAAGGTTCTAATCTAAGTCAGGTGTACTGATATTTTCACAAAATTAGACGTATAGTAACTTGAAAATCTACACTTTAATTCAATAGTAAATATCCCTTATGTAAATAATAGCAAACTACATACTACACTTTTTGAAGGTAATGTGACTGAGCTGAGCTCTACCGGACGTCAGACAAACTTCAGCACATCATCCGTCGCTTTCCTCAACACAGATCGTCTGTTTCCGTCCCACCCTGTACAAATGTTCTGAGTAAATGTCTAGGGCGACGCAGCCAATGAACATCGTCTTTAGACCAGGTTGGTACAGCTGCACGGGCCAGTTGTTATGGTAACACTGTTTCTCGGCGAGAGCCAGATTGATGGTCTTCTAGCGGAACAGAGAGTTGGTACGCGCGCCACATATTGATCATATCGAGAGAGGCAGAAGAAGATTGTAATGGACATGTTACATGTTCTTCCAACAATTAAACTAAATAACCAGAACTAAGGTATATGTTACATGTTCTTCCAACAATTAAACTAAATAACCAGAACTAAGGTACATGTTATATGTTCTTCCAACAATTAAACTAAATAACAGGATCTAAGGTACATGTTACATGTTCTTCCAACAATTAAACTGAAGAACCAGAACTAAGGTACATGCTACATGTTCTTCCAACAATTAAACTAAAGGACCGGAACTAAGGTACATGTTACATGTTTTTCCAACAATTAAACTGAAGAACCAGAACTAAGGTACATGCTACATGTTCTTCCAACAATTAAACTAAATAACCAGAACTAAGGTACATGTTACATGTTCTTCCAACAATTAAACTAAATAACCAGAACTAGGGTACATGTTACATGTTCTTCCAACAATTAAACTAAATAACCGGAACTAAGGTACATGTTACATGTTATTCCAACAATTAAACTAAATAACCAGAACTAAGGTACATGTTACATGTTCTTCCAACAATTAAACTAAATAACCGGAACTAAGGTACATGTTGGAATGATGAATTTATACAGTGTGTATACCATATTTCATCACTATTAAATAACTCATATGACCTTGTTCTATGTAGAAGTGGAGACATTGCTCATATTTTTCATCTTAAGATAAACCAGCCTCGTGGTGTCAGTGCACCTGGCTACAAGCCTAGGGGTTCCGGGTTAGATTCTCAGCTGATATGCGTGGTATTTTTCCTGAAAAGGAATCACCTTAACGATCACCAAGGTTTGATTAGTTAGACTTAAGTTAAGTTTAAATATTTCCACTAGTTCCACATCCTAATACTCTCTATCACCCTCATACTCCCTATTACCCTCACACTCACTATCACCCTTGTACTCACTATCACCTTCATACTCACTATCACCTTCAAACTCACTATCTCCCTCACACTCACTATCTCCCTCATACTAACCATCACCCTAATATTCACTATCTCCCTCACCCTCACTATCTCCCTCATACTCACTATCACCCTCATACTCTATCACCCTCATAC
>CABFVX010006607.1:0-27975 GCA_902151425.1 Timema shepardi
GTGGTTCGGATCCCACGTTAAACTGTAGGTCCTCCATTTCATCTCACAATCACCCTACCATTACACATTAGCGTAAGTTCGTATAGACCCGGAAGGGTAGTAAGACGCGGTGCTAATAATAATAATAGTCTAGTGTACTCAGGATGGTTTACACTAAATGATTTACCACTATCGCTCCACGCAAATGCAGGTATACTTCCTCTAAATTAAAACTCCATCATAACATAGACCATTAGTGTAATTAGTGTATAAGTTACAAGCCGAACGGGTAGTGAGATGCGGTGCTAGTATATATATATATATATAGTATGGGCCTGAAATGTAGTGTAACTAGATATTCATATGAGATGTACACAATAAAATATTTATAATAAACTAAATAAAATAGTTTTTAATATATAAGCAATTTAAAATAGCTATATAATATCATTTTTAGTCATTATAAATACTCTTCCTTTTATAGCCTGATCATTTGATTTTATCTCATTTTTTAGTTCACACTGTCATTATTTAGAACTAATTTGTTGGGTTTTTTTCAACTCTACTCGTTAATTTTATTAATTTCTCCGAATTGATACTTGCAAATGTAGATTCGAAATGCCTATTTGACGGAGTTTCTTGTTTAAGTGTACCCATTGTAGAAACAGCACCGACTTGTAGAACATATTAAGCCCAGCAGAGGGATAAGATAATATCAGTTAATGACACACCCAGGTAAAGTGGACGCCGGTTTCCTTACCTTTGGTTGGTGTCGCTAGAATGGGTTGAGAAATAGCTATCTTTTTCCAAGATAGCCTCCTACTCTTATCTATGTAAATTACCTGCCAAGATGTTATAGATAATTTATAAAAATAATATCATTGTCGAATGATCTTAAATACGTTATAATTGCGTTGCATTATGCTGCCATCTATGGGGAGATCCAGGCTAGAATCTATGATGAGTGTAGGTTTTACTGACAGGGCTTACCGTCAATTGTTTCCCATTCTTTATCCACGCAGGGTGACCTGGCGGTCTAGGGGTAAGGTGTCAGACTTCTGTGCTGGCGGCCGGGGTTCAATCCTCGGTCCCGGCACAGATTTATCTGATTACCAAACCCTTCCTTCACCTCTGACAAGACATCTTGTGAATGTGGGGAATGCCAGGCCTCCACCGTGGTTCGGATCCCACGTTAAACTGTAGGTCCTCCATTTCATCTCACAGTCACCCCACCATTACGCATTAGCGTAAGTGCGTATAACCCGAACGGGTAGTAAGACGCGGTGCTAATAATAATAATAATTTATCCGCGCAAATTCGAATACATCTACTCTAAATTATACTCTTATTTATCTTTACCATATTAACTTGATTAATATGGATGCGCATAGCCCAAATGATAAGAAGAAGCGGTGAAAAAAACTCTACCAGGAACCAAACCAGGATCCCCTAACTTGGGGTAAACCACTCTACCCACTCAGTCACGCTGACGGACCCATAGCAAGGTTAACTGCAAGATACAGACAGATAACTTCTAGACTAGAGCGTGACGTACCAAGTTTGACATGTAATTTATCACTCACATCAATCTCGACCAATGTAAGGAGGAAATCGTTTCAATAGGATGTGGAACACATTTAGTTTTTGTTACCACTTTTTTTTTTAGACTTAACGAATGGGTAACGTAATCCGGTCCAGTTATTAGTATAGCTTTGGTTATTTATTTGCACATAACAATAACCTAATGATTAATTTAACAATTAAAAAAAAAGTTGCCCCACGCATTTGACTCGAGTAAGTTAGTGGAATTTTAGATTTCCTGATAATACTGTACAACTTGTATTCTAGTGTATTTTAGTTGAGTAATTATTCTGTGCTCTCCGCATAATCACGCTAATGGTGCGGTACAAAGAAGAATATGGTAGAATTGAGAGGAAATGGACCTGAATTTGAGGGGAGGTAGAATAGGAAAACGTTTAAATGTCCATAGGCATTGCTCTATCTAATTTTTTAATTACTTTAATCCATTCAGGGTGACCTGGCGGTCTAGGGGTAAGGTGTCAGACTTCTGTGCTGGCGGCCGGGGTTCAATCCTCGGTCCCGGCACAGATTTATCTGATTACCAAACCCTTCCTTCACCTCTGACAAGACATCTTGTGAATGTGGGGAATGCCAGGCCTCCACCGTGGTTCGGATTCCACGTTAAACTGTAGGTCCTCCATTTCATCTCACAATCACCCTACCATTACACATTAGCGTAAGTGCGTATAACCAGAACGGGTAGTAAGACGCGGTGATAATAATAATAATAATAATAATAATAATAATTTAATCCATTCAGTTTACCCATCTTCACTCTTCAATTAAAATTGGAGGAGCCATAACTTTTCTGCGTAATTTGAATCCACCTAAACTGTTTGATAGGACCTCCTTCCAGATAAACAGTCTGCAAAACTTCATCATAGAGACGACCGTCATGACAGGTTACACTACGATAAATGGGTATTCATACAAAGAATACTCATGATTTAATCAGATCTGCTTTTCCAACTTCGGATGAAAGTACACCTCAGAAACCTGAACTAGATTCTAATCCCAAACTTCCAGTCAACGGCAATGATTGACGCCTTTATCCGCATGTCAACCAGTGTGGGTCACCCTATACATCCAAGTATTATCATGTTTTCAATTTGTCCTCGGAGGATACAAATAAAATATACCGTACCTCTGACCCGGGGGTTCAAAGAGAAGGGGGTAGACGGTGGGGTAGGTGTAACTCATCTTGTTTCTCTTTCGTGAGTCATCGACTTAGTTCCTTTCACCACCACTTGGTCAAGTAGCTTGTTGGCCTGGTCAACAACTTTTACCAATGATGAAAGTCAAAAATAAAAATAAATTGTTTTATTGAAAATGTTACTTTCAAATACCAAACTATCAATTTGTAAATTATGATAATTTTAACCCAAGTAAACATGATACTGACCAAAGAGAGCGAGGTCCTGTTTTCACTAAACCATTTTGTATTTCATTTGTCCATTTTCCGGATGTTGGTTCCACGAGTTCTGCCGATGACGGGAACCAATTTTAACGAAATTTTGCATGGGAATTCTTTGAACCAAGACCGAACGACATACGTATATGGTTTTGGGCTCCGGCGATCCGTTTCCATATATCGACAGCACAGAATGAATTTTGTTTATTAGATCATCAGAAGTGATTTTAAATTAAAATTATAAGTAAGCAATTGAAAACCATAAGGTTATTTTTTAAATTTTTAAATCTTATTTGAAACTGACGCCTTAAGCCACGTAAGCTCTCCAAAATGTATCAAAATAATGACAAATAAATAACCAACAGTTATTCTATTTGAATTCAATTTATTAATAAATCTAATATTAATTTGTTTTCTCATTTTGATCACTAAGGAAAAAATCCTCTTCAAATACAAGGACAAATTATTATAGTAGCTATTTTAACTTGAAATCCAAAGATAAATGTTAAGATTGTAGTAAAGATAAGAACTTATTATTGACACGATGCACTTCGCATTTTTTGAATACGTACTAACTTTGTTTTTAAATAAATGGTACGGCGCACCTCTCAAACTTTCTTCCCGCTTTTATCTTAAAATATACATTTACTAAACACTCGTAAGATTTGTGAAACGAAATAATAGGAATATACATTGTTGTAAAAACACTACACAAAATATCATAAATGAAATAATATACACTGTTACTCTATGGCATCAGGAAATAAGAAAAGTTTTACAAAAAATGGAGAAAAGATACATATCTTTGTCCATCAAAAAGCATACGGAACAAATTATTTTTTAGAGATTTGAATCAAAAGGGATATAAATTTGCTTATAACTCAGAAATTAAGAGCTTTATAAAAATATATTTCAAATAGGCTTAAAAGTTAAAACATTTGCACCTTTAACGGTACTACAAATTTACAATAATAAGTTGTTTCGTATCTCAAATAGTTGCGGAGAAATTATCAAAATTGGAAAATTTGCCTCGTACAAATTATTCCTCAAAGTCATTTTCATGAGAAAATGAGAATTGTTATATTTTTATAATAATAAATATTGTCTGGATATAAAATTTAATCAAAATCGTTAGAGCTAATTTCTAGATTTTTTTTGTTGCCCTTTAGTAAACTACCCTTAAATTTAGGGTTAGATATATAATTCCAAAAATTCCTGGGGGTTGGGGGGTGAGGGGTCTTACGGAAACATCAGATACAAAGCTATAACCCAATCAGTAAATAGTTTCAGCTCTATCCCGAGGTACAGACAGACAGGCGGCATCGCGAAAACAACTTCATTTTATTTCAGGGGATCATGAAATGTCGACATTTGTCAAAGTATCAAGTTCGAATCTTTTTGGCAATCACAATACTTTCTCTCGTTGAGAGAAAGTAAAAACATTAAGATTATACTATTTTAATTTGAACAGGTCTTAAAAAGTCCACGTTACTCGACGTTAATCATATAAATAAAGTAAAATATGTACACCCCATCAACGGTAGGAGTGTCGGTAAGTGACAGCTAGCAGAAGTTACCAGATCTACTCTCGTGTGTCCAATCTCCAAACCAAATCTGCAAGACTATGTTGTGTTGTTGTCGATTTTGGGAAATAATAACTCTTTACGAATATGTCGACATTATTTCTTACGTTCAGCCAATGTTTGTAATAAAGAACCTTCTGATAGCTACCACTTACCTACACTCCTACAGAAGATAAGACTATACATAGGACGTATATGTGTGTGTGTGTTTGTAAATTTTCAACCGTTTAAAACTTGCCTTATTTACTTACACTGGCTAATCCTTCCACAGTAAATTCAATTTCTACCATTCTGATTTTGGACGTCTCTTTAAACTGAGGGTGACCTGGCGGTCTAGGGGTAAGGTGTCAGACTTCTGTTCTGGTGGCCGGGGTTCAATCCTCAGTCCCGGCACAGATTTAGCTGATTACCAAACCCTTCCTTCACCTCTGACAAGACATCTTGTGAATATGGGGAATGCCAGGCCTCCACCGTGGTTCGGATCCCACGTTAAACTGTAGGTCCTCCATTTCATCTCACAATCACCCTACCATTACACATTAGCGTAAGTGCGTATAACCCGAACGGGTAGTAAGACGCGGTGCTAATAATAATAATAATAATTTTAAGTGAGTACGTATAACAAATTCTGTTCTTTAGGTTGGGAATGTATAGAACGCAATAAAAGGTCGGTTTTTTGCAGTTTTTGTACCAACAATTTTTTTTTGACAAAATAAATAAAATATCACTCCAGTATAAACATAGTTTAATTTTATTCCTATAGTGATATCAATAGTTCTTGAATATCTGCATTGAGCATATCAGCATTAGATGATAAACTTTTTTAAATGAAGAGAACAAGTTGTCATTAAATTTCAGTGCACTCTTTACAGATATTCAAGAACTGTTGAGTCCACCATGGGAAGAAAATTAAAATCTATGTTTGTACTGAAGCAATATTTGATTTACTCTGACCAAAAATGTTTTGTTATAAGAATTTCAAAAACACTGGCCTTAAATCGTGTTTCCCACACTCTCATCTTAACTTAAAAACATGAAGGGAGCGAAGTCTACTGTTCACATAACTAAATACAACTACTGACAAACTATTGGTTTCAGTAGGTACAGAAACGATATATATATATATATATATATATATATGGGATATCAAATTCGATTCTTGGATACTTCGATACTCTCGATGCCTACTGGCATCGAAAGAATCGAGAATCAATCTTAGATTCTAAATACTTTGATTCTTGGGCCTCAATGAAAGCCAATCGGCTAAATTCAGAATGAGTAGTAAGCGGTTATCTCTCATATTAGTTTAGTGGCCATTATTTTATATGTATTTTGGTCCAATTAATAACCTTATTTGGGATTTTTTTTAAATTTGTGTTTAATGCAGTAGTTCATTTTTAAATTATTTATAAATGTTTGACTTGGGAAGGTTTTATTTGTAGGTAAAAATACGTGCTTACTATTGTAATTCCTAACTATGTTATTAATTATTTGCAATATGGTTTAATACTTGCTAAAATAGATTATTTTTCTTTGTTCGAATTAAAAATTAATTTGTTTTATCACCATTTACATTTTAAGGTGGTTTTATTTGTGTTATGAAGTTGAAACAAATATGTTTTTATATGAGGTTGGATGGTTGGAAAAACATTGAAATAGGGAATGTTCAAGAATCGAGATCAAGTATCGAAAAATTGAGGTTGAATTTAAAAATCAGGATCGTGAAAAACAGGTATCGTGACATCATATATATGTGTATATATATATGCACTTTATATCATTTTTAAACAAATAACTAGGAAATTACATTATTGTCCCACTAGATAAATCACTAAGCCGCGAAACCTTTTTAAAATATTAATCAATCCAAACACTTAATTAAGTAATAAGATTGTTTTTTTCCTTTCTCATCCAATTTGCAGAAATTCCCTTATTTCCTTCCTGGACGAATTAATTCAATTTAAGTAGACCCCCAAGAAGTAGGTATACGTTAGGTAAACACACAAGCATTCGCCTGGAAAGAAGAAAATAAGAAAACTACAGTAAATAGAACATTGCGGAAAATCAGTTCCAGTAAACCCATCCCGGATTCAAACCCAGTCCCGATTCAGAGCTGAACGGACTGACTTCACCGAGGAAATCAAGATCGAAGACAAAAGAACTCTATCAAACGGCAATGTGGATCCTAATCTCTTAGAAAGGGTCACGTGACTTTCAGCTAACGATGTAGTACGCGCGTTTCCATTTATCTATTGTCGCCGTAGTCAACGGCTACTTTCCCTTTCAATGTCAGGAGAGAGAAGTCAGGAAGGAACAGGTTTACGTAACACGATTGAAAGATTTGTGTTGATTTTTGCCTCAGAATTTGTTTGTTTTTTTATTTGGACTAGTTTCCAATTGCATCGATGAGTCATTTTTTTTTAAAAAAGTAGCACAGTCACCTCTGTTTAACGAATTTAACAACCGCACTGGAAATCTCATCTTGAATGGTTTGTCAGTGACGGAGAGGTTAGGACTCGAATCCCAGAAAGGTGTTCGTTTTTTTTTTACATATATGATTTTCCAAGCTTACTTTTTTAAGTTATGCCATGTAATTTTGAGCTCCTAATGCCATAGATTAAGTAAATTGTAGGTGATTTCCTAATTAATATCCTTCTACGACAAAGTGACAACTCAGATCATTACGAGCTGATATTCCGTGAGTAGATAGATATCTAGTGATAGGTGTGTCGTATTACTGTATTAAGTTATTTTGTGAGGCGTGTTCTGATATATGTATTTTTTAAAGTGGATGTTAAATATCCCACAATAGAATAGTAGTTAGGATGGCTAGGCTTACAGAAATTCATAATCAATTTCTTGGTCTATAGGATGATAAAGTAAATACTGTAAAGAGAAAAAACTTCCAAGCAGTCGTTTGGGATCGAATCCTGGTCTTTTCAATCAGAGACCGTCCTACTATCAGTTTGGTCTACGTGTCTGGTTGAAGTCTTACAAATATCTAATAATAATGAGACTTTTATAATATATAGAGAAGTAAACGTAAAATTGTTAACCGTTTCAAAAGGACATATTATTTATCTTACAGCTGTCAATATTGACACACCATCTCAAAAATGACTACTGCATAACACACCCTTTGCCATATGAATACATTAAAATGGATCTAGTAAAATTTCGAACTGTCAAAGAAGTGCCAATAGGTGGTGTGCTCTCCATAGCTTCAGTTAACTAACTAACTAACTAACTAACTCTGATATTTAGGTGGGTTGGAAAGGGATGCGAGGAAAAGCCAGTGTTTTTGCAGTTTTTATGGCAAAACGTTTTTTTTTTTTTGCCAAAATAAATAACATATGGCTTCAGTACAAACATAGAATTTAATTTTCTTCACATGGTGACCTCAAATTTTCTTGAATATCTATTAAGGGTGTCCTGTAAATGTTCTCTTAATTTAAAAAAAATCATCTAATGCCACTATACTCATGATGGATATTCAGCAACTTGTGGCCACCGGTCTAACGCGCTACTCGTCTGTTGGACTAGACTGTCTAAAAATGGAAGTTCGAGGCTCAATTCGGGTTGGGTGCAGTGGAGTTTTCTCCTAAATGGTTTTCCACTTTCCCTCCACGCAAATACGAGTACACTTAATCTAAATTAACCCTTCCTAATCCCTAACACATTAGAGTAATTAGTATATAGGTGTACAACCAGAAAGGGTAGTAAGAAACGGTGCTAAAAAATAAGTGTCACCATGTGAAAAAAAAAATTAATTCTATATTTGTACTGGAGTGTTATTTATATAGCCCAAAAAAAGGTTTTTCCGTTAAAATTGCAAAAAACACTGACCTTTCCTCGCATACCCTTTCATCCCACCTAAAGGAACTCGAAAGTTCTTGGTCGCCAGAACGTATGCCCCTATTCAGAGTCAATTCCATCCACCCCCTAGCTTAACAAGTCAAAAACTCTTTCAGATCCATTTTAACATCATCCTCCCATTGACGTTTCAGTCCACCAAGGTGTCTTGTTCCTTCAGGTTTCCCTACAAAAATTAACGTACACGCCTGTCATCGCCCATACCCGCCACACGATCCCCCCTCACCCTGCGCACCTTCATTATCCATAATATGTTTGGGGATGTATAGAATAAATACACGAAGCTCTTAAATATGTAGGGCGTAGGCTAACATTCTCATTTAACCTGTGTGTTTTTTTTAGCATCACATCTTACTACCTGTTCAGATTATACTCGTATGTACGAGGAATTTTACCCGAATTTTCGTGTAGGGATAATGGAAAACCATTTGTGAAAAACCACCCATAGTACAATCAACCCAGACTCGAACTCCAATTTCTCTGTCATTGAAATTCTAGTTTATTGAGAGAGAGATGCCTTATACCATGCAACTACCAAAGAAGGTTCCTGTTTGTTCTTCCTTCTTATGTACAAATATATTTCTCAGTATTTTTTTTACAAACGCAGCTGGTTAATTAAATATAAAGATATTAAAAAGTCAAACACCTATATACGATTTAAAGAAACCCCTCCCCTTAACAATCCTATGTCTCCCAGAGCTGAAGTATACTTAACTGACCACTCAGTTCCGTGGAAGAACTGTAGCCGATCTGACAGCTGTTTGTCTACATCTGACAGCTGTAAAAGTTTCTAGATCTACTTTCGTATGTCATGTCCTGTCACTTTTCGCTGGTGTATTTTTGACAGTTCTGGAATATACTACTTTGGCGAATGAAGATTTTAAAAAATGTGTACAACTGTCAAATATGTCTGACTAGCTGACAGTTCAACCACACCAGGAATCAAAACTGAGATGATACTGTTACAGACTGACGATATAAGACTTCGGTGGTGGCCGCGTGGCGTACGGTGTTAGACTCACTGGATCATATGGAGTCAAATCCATGTTCACTTTTACTTGTATTAGGTTTCAAAGTCTTTTTTCTACGCTAATGTGGGTGTATTTCCTCTAAGTTAATCTTCTCGTCTCTAACACTAAAACTAAATCGTTAATATATTATATAAGTGTTGAATGATACTAAAAATAGCTTGACTCTAAGCGTAACAAAGGCTAAATTTTTATTCTGTAGACGTATATTTATTTACTCTGATGAGTTAGGGATGAGTAAGGCATAATTTAAAATACATTTACTTACTGTACCTGTCCACATTTTCTGGTAGGGATAGTGGAAGACCACTTAGTTTTTTTTTAATGCTATACACCCAGCTATGAGTTGAATCCCGATCTCTTTGTCACCAGACTATACCATTCTCTATACATTTGGTCAACTTTTTTTTTAATACTAACCACAAGAAATTGCTTAAGCAATCAACTATTATTCTGATCATTACGTGCTTTACATTTGATTTTCTGATCACCAAACCCTTCCTCCACCTCTGACCAAGACATCTTGTGAATGTGGGGAATGCCAGGTCTCCACCGTGGTTCGGATTCCACGTTAAGCTGTAGGTCCTCCATTTCGTCTCACAATCACCCTACCATTACACATTAGCGTAAGTGACGTACAACCCGAACGGGTAGTAAGACGCGGTGCTAATAATAATAATACATTTGATTTATATTGCTCTTAAAGCGCACACAACTAAATATGATAACCGCAATAAACTAGACTGCTGATAACGGGAATATAAGGTTTCGAATCCTGGTTGGATGTACTGAGGTTTTTTTCCCCTAGATGGTTGTCCATGCTTGCTCTCCCCGCACAAGTGCGGGTATATATCCTATACTCGCTTTTCTCGTTGAGGGCTTCGCCTCCAAACCCCCAGTGAGTGTAAATCAATGTAATTCCAGCGTTGTTTTGAACGTTGAGTTATTTTTTACAACTTTATGTTTCTAGCTGTTCCATAAGTGTGTCAAAAAATTTAAAAATATGTAAAAAATGTGAAAAATCTACCTAAAATCAAAGAATATAGTTCTGGTGCAATCCTTTTTTTTTATAGGTCTTACCGTTTAGCCACAAGAGGCCTCCAAAGAAAGGCTTACACCGACTTTAAAGTTACTCCGCCATTTTGAATTTTTTTTCGGGGATTAAAAATTAAATGTTTTAACTTTTTGAGATTTTCCCATCAGTTACAGGCTAGAAGCTATAATTTTGCCACATTTAAAGTTTCTAGTTCATCTGGAAGTGGGTAAACATTAATGTTAGTGAGTTAGCCATGTGGCTTTATAGTATAGTGAAGTGATAAATTTAACCCTGATCATCCTTAACACATTAGAATAATTATTACTCATGCGTACGAACCAAAGGGGCTAGTAAGACGTGGTGCCTTAAAAAAAAGTCAACTATGAAAACCTTACGATGAATTTTTAATCGGAATATTGTCCGCAGTGGCGCTGGTGGCCTACTAATTGTGTGAAGGGGCTGGATTGGAATGGCGTCATCTATAGCCATAAATAATGTGGTGGGTGAGGAGAGAGGGGCCGGGGGTAAAAGAGTTTAGCAGATAATTAAGTCATACTTAAAATAATGTTAATTATCTTATTGATGATATCCTAAAAATATAATCCAAACACAAAATATGGGTGATTAGAAAATAAAATCCAAGGGAATGATATGTATTCGTTAAGGTTTTGATTATAATAATGAAATATTAATATACCTAATCTACAGAAGACCCAATATTAGTGACAAATTCAACCACCAATCGCTGTGGTCAATTTTTGAGTGTAAGAAGAGAACTTGAATAGTTGTTATTACATTAATGGATCGAAAAAAAATTTTTTTTAACGTTTCTGATGTTAACGACCCAAGGAGAAATTAAACTCAAGTGTAAACTTTAAAAATTGGGATATATTATCCGTTATATTAAAATAGTTGGACAATTTTTTCCAAAAAATAGTTTAAATTTTTTCATAAACGTATTGTAAGTTTATTATTCCGGAAATAATATTGGTCAAATTTTCCATCTCCTATCCTTACGTACAAACCTGACTAAAACATTTTAGGCCCACGTACACACTTGAGGCTTCCTTGTATGTACGAGTATTTAACGCCGTCGTTGAACTTTGAACTTTTTACCTGCAGAGTGGACGGAACCTGACAGAAGAATAGGTCTACGACGAGGAAAGGAAAGTGAGGTATTTAAAAACCAGTCTCCTAATGAATAATGAGGTACATAAACATCCGACACTCGCTAATAACACATGCACCATTATTATATTTAGTATTTAATGTGCACTTTCTAAACACACAGACTGTATAAACCATATAAAGCAACTTATCTTAGACTCACAGGTCAGTTAAAAATTACTGAATTATTTGGAAAGGTGTACACTTAATGGTTAACTGGTTTAAAATTATTGCAGTTCATGCGTTATAATGAACCAAACTTATTAATTTCTTCAAAATCATATTTAAAATGATTATTAAGGAGAAAACCATTATAATATAGAAAGGACCTAGTTATTAAAAATATTTTTGGTAGTGAGACAGTGTAGCATGACAATTTTTAACAATGATAATGTGATGTGATAATAATGAAACAATAAATTACTAATAAAATTTGAACTCGTATATTCATATAATGGTGGATGGTGAGTACTGCATTACATTAACAAAATTGTACACATATATAACATGAAACATATTAGAACATATTATGTATTATATTATTCTGATATTTTATTAGTAATTTATTGCTTCATCAAATCACACATTTATTTTCATGCAAAATTGTCTCATTACCATAAATATGTTTTTAAATAACTGGGTTATTTCTATATAATTATTTTTTCTGCTTTTTATTGATGATTGTCAAGGAGAAGTAATGAATGAGGGGTAGAGGGGGGGGGACTGAATTATTATTTGTAGGCCTGTGGGAATCTTAGAGTGAAAGAGTCCGTGGAAGCTATCTATAATAGGAAACAATAATAAAGCTAATTTTGAAATCAAGCGAATGCTCTCCAGAAGCAAATAGTAGAGTATGTGTTTATACTCGTCATTGTAAGAGGGGAAGTATTACCTGCAGACAAATACGAGACCTCACAGGGTGAACTAATGTTCTTTCTCCCTTCTATTTCTATTTAGTACATTGGTGTCTAAGTGTGATACTATTTAAGAGTACATACAGTAGCCCCGTGGCTTCTTTGGTGCTGGCTGACAGCTCACAGCTGACTTATGACAGTCAACATCTAGGTATATACCTAAATTTTGACTGTCAGAAGTGACAGCTGCCAAACACGTGTTTTTACAGATCATATGTTTCGGAGTAGGGATACATAATTTGATCTGGTGACTTTTCAAAGCTGTCAGTCAGCACCAAAGAAGCCATGAGGCTACTGTAGATGTACCAAGTTTAAGATGCAACCCACTACGCAAAATATCTTCATTATTCCCCAAATAAGAAAAGTCGTCAGGTGTTAGACGTGGGGCTCTTAATAGAACCATGTTATTCTAGGTGGAACTATAGTTCTATACTTTGTGACTTGTTTCTATAAGGACTACGTCGTATTTATTTATTGGTATTGACCACTCAAGAGCTCCACAAGACAAGGTTGAAAACTGCAAAAAAGACGTCACACGCAAATACTTACGTTTAGCGATGATGTGCACCAAACGTTTACACTGATTATGTTGTTTACAGTTCAGGTAGAATTCTACTATGTTACTATTTAATCAAATACACCTTCAAATTGTGTACAGTTGCAATTAGTAAGAACGTGTTAAATAATATCAACAACTACTGATACGCCATACATTTATTTCGACTTGTTATCCATAGCTTTGTATTTGTACTCGTGTATAAAGTATGAAATAGTAACCATCGTCATGATTAATAATTTCCATCCACTTAAAATTCACCCTCCTCTGTTCTCCCTTCGACCACCTGTTCCTAGTCTTCCTGTTAGCCTACATCTTCTTAGGTCTCCTCTCCTTTTCCATTCTCCTCGCGTGGCCGTATCGACTTCTCTATCCTGTCCTGAAAGGGTTTTTCCTTAAACTATCCCTTACACCCTATCATTTCTTATCTTGTCACTTCTTATTCTTCTTCTCATGGATTTAATTTCACAGTTCTATATTTCACTTCCATGCCCAGGGGCGCATCCAGGATTTTGGCCTGGGGGTAAGGGGGGGGGAGCTTTTTACATAATAATTTTCATAATTGCACCATTATATATTTCAATTATTGTAATATTTGGAAATTTTATTTGAAGTATGGGAATAAGAAAGCTAGAGAATCGGTGACGCCCCCTAAAATGTGGGGGTGCGGGGTTTTCTCCCTGAGAAAAATATTGATTTAAAGGATGCAAATGGTAATATTTAAGATAATTTGTACCAAAATCGGATCCTCGGCCTAACCTCTGTCACTGTGTACGCCACTGGTTAACAGGTCTCTGTGTACACATTCTTCTTCACACCCAAAATTTGCAGTAGGTTGGGGGTGGGGGTTTATATTAAAATGCCCCTTCCCCTCTTCCTGATACAATGATGTCTACATAATTGCTCTAAAATAATAATTTCAATTACTTTACCCACTTCAAAACTTTACGTACAAAGACTAAATACTTTAATCATTTCTAGAAAATATTACGGTACCACAGGTCCAGTCTTCATTTAAGTGCAAATGTACAGTAAAATTAAAAATCATCAAAATGAAATATTCCTTGGAAAAGCCATAATTACTGCACAAATTTAATCTATTTTATATTAAATATAATTATACGAAATGTAACTGCCCATGCCGTTCTTTCATTACCAAAGTTTCACGTCAAAATAGTATAATGTTTCCTAAATACTCGTGTTTACCATTCAATTAACCAAATATTCTCAACGTCATTGGTTTTTGTGTGAATTTTCAACACGTTTGGGTTGTACTTATATTTAATAATAGTTGGTCCCGGCACAAATTTATCTGATTACCAAACCCTTCCTTCACCTCTGACAAGACATCTTGTGAATGTGGGGAATGCCAGGCCTCCACCGTGGTTCGGATTCCACGTTAAACTGTAGGTCCTCCATTTCATCTCACAATCACCCTACCATTACACATTAGCGTAAGTGCGTATAGCCCGAACTGGTAGTAAGACGCGGTGCTAATAATAATAATAATAATAATAATAACATGTTACAGGAAATTTTTCATACCTACCGTTTACCTGCATTTGAATGAGAACCGTATCTCGAGATAGCAAACCACTTGCCGAGTAACGCATATTTCTGGATATCTGCAACTTGCCCCCTCGCTCCGGTAAAGTGGGGCCCCCGTTAAAAACTGTAACCAAGAGCGCGTGTCAAAAAAAAACAGACAACAACAACATTTTGTTAAATAGGTGCGTGCCATCAAGATGGACAAGGCCGCGCCAATCTTGTAATAGCAGAACAATCTCCATTGTGCGAAAGTAAAAACAAACTGGCGCACACAAAACATAGTATGTGACCTTGGGGGATGAATGACTTGAGCAACTGTTACGACTACCAATTGTGGATGTCATCACATCTCATAGCACGGCTATTACATTCACAGGATGAGGATTTGAATGGGGTCCTCTTCCTTCGGTGGGAAAGGGGGCAAACGGAAGCAGGAAACAAAAAGGGGGGGGGGGCGTGGATAGACATTTATTTTGGGGGAAGGTATAATACGGATACCAAATGTTTGGTTAAAAAGCTCCATTCCCTCTTCTTTTTTTTATTAAATATAACTTATGGAAAAAA
The DNA here is from genome assembly GCA_902151425.1 of Timema shepardi. NCBI lineage: Eukaryota > Metazoa > Arthropoda > Insecta > Phasmatodea > Timematidae > Timema > Timema shepardi. The sequence continues at coordinate 15,241 of CABFVX010006607.1, forward strand.
ATAATTTTTAAGATTAATTGGGTTAGTAACCTTTAGTTGAAATGTCCCACATAAAAAAAAGGTCGTTCAATTTACACAATATATTATTATTATTATTATCACCGCGTCTTACTACCCGTTCGGTTTATACGCACTTACGCTAATGTGTAATGGTAGGGTGATTGTGAAGATGAAATGAAGGACCTACAGTTTAACGTGGAATCCGAACCACGGGGGGGAGGCCTGGCATTCCCCACATTCACAAGATGTCTTGTCAGAGGTACACAATATAAATACCTCACTAAATCTTGCGTACTTGTCCAACATTAACTTATTTATTTATTTAGCACCGCGTCTTACTACCCGTTCGGGCTATACATTTAAGTATTAAATATGTTAATGAGATATAGATTGGGAAGGTTGAATGTAGAGGAAGTGAACCCACATTCGCGTGGAGAGATAGTGGAAAATCATTTAGGAACTCCCCCCCAGTTCAACCGACCGATATTCGAACCTCGATCTCACCGTCCTCGGCAGTCTAACTCGACGCGAAACCAGCGCGTTAGCCAACTACTCCACCGAGGTTGGTACCAACATCAATAAAATAATAAATATATCAGGGTGGATACATACTGTGCGATTAAAGTGGCGGTCATCTACAAACCCTCGATTACTAGCTAGCCAACAATTATGTACCTTTTACAACGTTTGGTTTGTCAAACCCTTCCTTCACCTCTGACAAGACATCTTGTGAATGTGGGGAATGCCAGGCCTCCACCGTGGTTCGGATTCCACGTTAAACTGTAGGTCCTCCATTTCATCTCACAATCACCCTACCATTACACATTAGCGTAAGTGCGTATAACCCGAACGGGTAGTAAGACGCGGTGCTAATAATAATAATAATAATNGTGCGTATAACCCGAACGGTTAGTAAGACGTGGTGCTAATAATAATAATAATAATAATAATAATAATAATAATAATAATAATAATATGTTTTGTTCCAAACAATATTTCGATGAAGGTGCCCGTAATTTTGAACGAAACCATGAGTAGTGGTTAGGATGTTAGCCGGTGCATAAAATATACAACTTTGGAATATTTATAAGTTATTTTACCCGCGTGCACCGCTTATTACTATCATTTTAAGGCTATTCGTTTTCTGTACTTAAATTATTGAGGTAAGGATGAGGAAGAAAAAATTTAAAATTATTTTAACCCATGTGTTGAGAGAATGAGTGTGAAACTATTTCGGGAAGACCTAGCTTGGCGTGTTTTAGTAATAGAAGACAATATGATAAAATTTATCATATTGTCTTATATTTAATATTCTGCAACATCGGTGGGCGCACAACCTAAACGTCAAGCTAGTCTGGTTCAGTTTGGTGGTAACGGGGAGCCCTGGGCTCATATCCCAGCCAGGTGTGGTGAAGGTGTTTTTACATAAAAGGATTCCCCACTCTTCCATCACTAAAATGAAGGTAAGTCCCGCTAAATTTTATCCCTCTAGCCCTTACTCAAAACTCATACTAGTTGGGGGGGGGGGGAGGGTTCACACACTCAGGGCGTGCTGTGGGTCACAGTCTATGCGTTTGTTTAAATATATTTTATACTTATGTTTTTTCAGCTCATATTACAGTCAACTCTCGATTCTACGACCTTTCACGGTTCCCTGGAAAAGTGTCGTTAGTTCGAAGGGGTCGTTATTGGAATTTTAACAGATTTTGTTCCACCCCTGACCTTCATACGAAAAAATTGCATTTTTTAGACAATACGTGAAAAATTAAATTAAATAAAAACCTACCTATTTCTTGAAGAAGGTACTCCTTTCACTCATTTCGTCAAAATTAAGTTCGTATCAAATAAAAAAAATAGCGTGGGTCATCAAAAATTGTTCACAAAATCCAACCAAAAACGTAACCAAATCAAAATAACAACGTTAAACAATAGCATGGGTCGTCAAAAATTGTTCACAAAATCAAACCAAAATAGTAACCAAATCGAGAATCGAAATAACAATGGCAAAAGCAAGCCTGGCGCGTGATGTAGCGGCAGTCACGCGCGGGGAAACATTGTCTTGCTTGTGGGAGGGGGTGGACAGAGTCTAGTGATATTGGCTGGCATTGATGAGGTGGTGTCTTTTTTTATACCTGACCCACCCCAGTTACTAGTAATACAGCGCTCACAAAGATAATTGCAACGCAGCGACCTAAATAAATGCAACAAACACATTTTACAGCCGATTTACTTAAACTTTTCAACCTTTTCTCCCACATTTTTCACGGTTCCCCAAAAAAGGGTCGTTACTTCAAGAGGGACGCTATTCCCGGGGTCGTAAAATCGAGAGTTGACTGGACTACCCATCCGTAGGCTACTAGGCATGTTTGAATAACAATAGTGTGTAACAGATGAGAATGATGCAATTTAGAAAAATGTAATCACATTTGAATTAAGAGAATTTGGAAAACATCTAGGGGGAAGAACTCCTCTGTGCATTTGGCCTCCTTGATACCAGCAAATCTAACGTTTAACCCACCTGCCCATCGATATTCGTCAACGCTATATAGCTATGTGATGCTATGTATTTTAAATCCTCAATGTATATTTAAGTTATAATATTGTCTCATATGTTTATGTGGGTTAGCAAAATACTCGGAAGCGATATTTGTTAAATTATATACTGTACATAAAAATTCCCACACTCAAGTATTTAGAGTAATAAAAAAATATAGCACAGTTTGAAATAGTTCTAAGTGTTCTTTACTAAAAAAAAAATATGTGTGTGTATGACTTCAGGCCGGATAATATAAAAGTACCCGCCTCGGTGGCGTAGTTGGTTAACGCGCTTGTCGTGTTGAGCTCGACTGCTGAGGACGGGGAGATCAAGGTTCGAATCTCGGTCGGGTGAACTGAGGGGGTGTTTTCCTATATGGTTTTCCACTCTCCCTCCATGCAAATGCGGGTTCACTTCCTCTAATTCAACCTTCCCGATTCCTAATCCATTAGCGTAATTAGTACTTAAAGCGTATAACCCGAACGGGTAGTAAGACGCGGTGCTAAATATATATAATATAAAGTATTGTAGACAAGTGGGCCGGTCATAAGTTTGTTTGTTTGTATGGTTTTTATTTTTTTTTCAATTAAACATATACATAAAGACACGAATAAAACATGAGAAACATAGAGGGACAAACCATTAACACCAGCCCCGAAGGGCTCTCGAAAACGAACACGACATTGGGATAAGGACAATCACAACATGAAAGGTATTGGCGCCCTTGCGGGCTGATAATTGCTTTCTATTGGTTAGGGGTGGGAAAATGCCGGTCATAAGTGTCTCGTGAGCCTGATGCGGCCCGCGAGTTTGCAAAACCTTGTGTAATTAAATGCGTATGGCCTTGAGGGGTTGTAAGAACAAAAATGTATGTGTTTTGTCATATTATGGGACATGGTAAAAGAGCACACCAAGTTGTTATTTGTCTAACACACGAATTATTGATGAGCTAATCTAGGGGGGAAGGGCTGAAAAGGGGTATATTTGAGAAATGTACCCACAGTAGCATGGAGAAAGGGTGGTAAACCCCCAAGGGAAAAATCATCCTTCAATGAATTCGGTGGGCAATCAAACACCGACGACGGTTACCAAGTGACCCGCCTCGGTGGCGTAGTTGGCTAACGCGCTTGTCGTGTTGAGCTCGACTGCTGAGGACGGGGAGATCGAGGTTCGAATCTCGGTCGGGGGAACTGGGAGTGGTTTTTCCTAAATGGTTTTCCACTATCCCTCCACGCAAATGTGGGTTCACTTCCGTTAATTCAACCTTCCCAATTCCTAATCCATTAGAGTAATTAGTACTTAAAGCGTATAACCCGAACGGGTAGTAAGACGCAGTGCTAAATATAGTATTACCAATTGCAGCGTGAGTTTGACTAATTAGACCGCCCGGTCACCGTTACGGGTCCCAGCCGTTGTTTGTCTGGCGTGTCGAGGACGTGTTTATGTTTGTCTCTTGCTGGTTTTATTAATACTTGTACTACTCTCATGGTTGAGACACCATCGTGTGTATACTGTGCCAAGTGCGAGTGTGTGTGATTCTCGCGGCCATTGCAAATTAAGGAAAAATGGTGTTGACACACGAGTTGGACGCACAGACAGACAGACTATGCTCTAAATCAAGGACTATCATCCTTTCTAAGCTAGCGGCACCCTTATGAACAGGATTAGAATCTTGTGGCACCTTTGTGGCAATCTTCATAAGCGTTTTGTTTAACACATTTTTTTTTATTATTCATCTAAAGTATCATATATCAGAGTAGCATATTATACAATCAAGAGTTTTAGTTTTAAATAGCTGACCTGGCGGTCTAAGGGTAAGGTGTCAGACTTCTGTGCTGGCGGTCGAGGTTCAATCCTCGGTCCCGGCACAGATTTATCTGATTACCAAACCCTTCCTTACCATTACACATGAGCGTAAGTGCGTATAACCCGAACGGGTAGTAAGACGCGGTGCTAATAATAATAATAATAATAATAATAATAATCGATATTTGAGTCAAAAATATCAGACGGGGTCGATTTACCCCCAAGAGACCTTCTGTTAATCAATGAATGCAGTTTTATAGCAGAAAATTATTTAGTGAAATTACTAAACATTTGTAACTTTGTAAATAAATTATAAATAAATTGTTTGTAGTAGGTTCTGCGTAACTCATGAAAAAAAGTTTGTATTTTATAAATAGCTCATCCTATCATGAATCAGATATACCATAGCACCTTCTTTGAGGTGGGATGGAATGGGATGAGAGAAAAAAAATAATCAAATATCGCTCCAACACAAGCATAAAGTTTAATTTTCTTCACATGGTGACCTCAACATTTCTTGAATATCTTTCAATGGTGCTCTGGAATCAAATGACGACCTTTAGTCTACATTTAAAAAGTTTGTTAGATAATGCCGCCGTGCTCGTGGATAGGGTTAGGATGTTTATGCCCTAAAAATTGCTTTACAATGATTCATAAAAAAAATGCATTTATAACCAAAAAACTAAAAATATAGCACTAAAAACAAACAAAAAAACATTTAAAACAAAAAAAATACCAATAAAATATATGTTAATATTTCATTTCTTTACAAAATTAATCGAGGAAATAATATGTGGATGAAACAAAACAAAAATGATCTAAAAAATAATTTAGTTGTTTGACTGTTTCTGTGTCAAAATACATTCTTCATTTTACCAACCCATTTTACTAACTTTACCTATAAAACCAAAACAAAGAATAACCAAGAAAGTCTACTTATCTTTTTTACAGTTTCTGTGCCAAACTAAAATTGTATTGCCCAAAAACATGTCATGTACAAAAGAAAAAACTCTGAAAATTCAATCTAACTTTTTACCATTTCTGTGCCAAACTGAACGTCTTTAAACAAAAAATATGCCGTATAAAAGAAAACAGGGGAGGGGTGGAAGTATTCTTACCGCCATGGTGGCACCACCATTTGCTACGACGCCTGTACAGATGTTCTAAAAACAAGCACTGTCGTCGCCCCCCCCCCCGTCCCCCCTTTTCTTCTTCTTCTCAGTCTTGCTTCTGGCTTTCAGGGAAAACTATACAATAATGTCCTTTATATTGAAAATACCAAAATATGCAAAATAATGAGTCAAAAATAACAACAAATATACCTTAAAATTACTGGAAACCCTGAAAATTTGTCATATCGTGTAAAAACAAGGAAATATGCTAAAATATGCCCCGACAACGCTACTCAAATCAGCTTAGATTCCTATGAAACACATTTGTATGCATTCAAACAACATTCTAGGGTTGCCATAAAAAAAAAGGCAAAATCATAAATATCCTAGCCCTACTCATTACAAATATTTTACAACTACTGTTATTATTATTACTATTATTACTATTATTATTAGCTCCGCGTCTTACTACCCGTTCGAGTTATATGCACTTACGCTAATGTGTAATGGTAGGGTGACTGTGAGATGAAATGGAGGACCTACAGTTTAACGTGGAATCCGAACCACGGTGGAGGCCTGGCATTCCTCACATTCACAAGATGTCTTGTCAGAGGTGAAGGAAGGGTTTGGTAATCAGATAAATCTGTGCCGGGACCGAGGATTGAACCCCGACCGCCAGCATAGAAGTCTGACACCTTACCCCTAGAACGCCAGGTCACCCCAACAACTACTGTTGATATCACCATGTGAAGAAAATTAAGCTTTATGCTTCTACTTGAATGATATTTGATTTATTTTAGACAAAAAAAATGTTTTGCGATAAAAAAAACTGCAAAAATACTGGCCTTTTCTCGCACCCCTTCCATGCTACCTTAAGATGTCGTAGAGGAACTAGGCCTGAGGTGGGTAAACCTTTGGCATTGGAAGGCCGCGTGTCGCTTCACGGATTCCTCACAAGGCCACGCCATACACCTCATATACAGTAATATTTTCTCCAAAATATGAATAATAATATTTAGCACCACGTCTTACTACCCGTTCGGGTTATACGCTTTAAGTATTAATTACTCTAATGGTTTAGGAATTGGGAGGGTTGAATTAGAGGAAGTGAACCCAAATTTGCGTGGAGGGAGAGTAGAAAACCATTTAGGAAAAACCACCCCCAGTTCACCCGACCGAGATTCGAACCTCGATCTCCCCGCCCTCAGCAGTCGAGCAGCTCAACACGACTAAAGCGTTAGCCAACTACGCCACCGAGGCGGGTCCCAAAATATGATAGTGCTCCAAATCTTCTACTTCTATATCTATCTACTATATATTATATATTAATAAAATTAATAGTCTGTCATGATTGTTGCACCATATCTAACTCACGCAGAGGTATGAAATTTAAATATTAGTAGCTCCCGTGTACGAACATGTGTACCTTGAAGCCTGAATTTTAAAATTTTGATTTGATTTTGTTAAACTAATTAAAAACTGGGCTGTAAGAAACTAAATAAAGAGATTTTTTGTACATCTATTTGAAGCAAAAAAAAATGCGTTGCTAGAGGTAACCACGTATTGTATTATGTGGTTACCATGGCAACGCCATGTACGTCTGTAGTCATAATAAATAATAAATAGATCAATAAGAGAGGTCAATTTTTTAAATACCATGCTTTTAAATTTATTAAAATACACGACGTTGGAGAATATATAATTTCTAAGCAAGGAAGATAAATGATTGATTTAAAAAAAAAGTGTGAAAAGGCGGCACCAAACACCTCAAAAGGGCAGGAACCCCGCCCCTGAAATAGTCTGCTGTACTGGGACTACATGAGGCTCAGTGTAAGAATTCGACACCCCCGAATATATCAAGTAGTTTCAAATATTTTTAGTGGGACCAAAACTACCTTTATCAGTCATAATTGGAAATGATATTAGAAATATAAATAGTTAAATGTGTAAATATATATTTTTGTCTTCGCCCTAGAGAGTTGGGGGCATCAGTATTTAAATAAAGATTGAATTTAAGGAATGAATATAAAATGTATAGACAAGAACAAACAAAAGTAGAGTGGAGGAGAAACGAGCGGTGATCGCTGGACTTGGATAAGTCTACATGTCCATCGGGCTTGAGAAAGTTTGTCTACCCCTGCCTTCGACCATTCAACCAAGTTTGGTTAGAGAGATTATTCGATGCAAATGAAAGTCAATCTTGGTGGTATTGGGGTAGAGTGCTCGTTGCAATACCCGATGTTGATGGATTCTAACCAAGTCGGGGTTTACCGTGTTTTTTAGAACGATAACAATCCGTAGCACAACTTCCTTCGGAAGAGAAGGGAAGCCTTGGGTCTCGTGGCGATTGTGGCATGTAAACGAACCCTGGAATGTATGTGAGGCGAGCTTTCGCTCTAGCTCATGGAAATTCTCGTGGGCTGATATCATCAGCCGTTTCAGAAAATGCATTTTAAATAACTCAAATAAAAATATATTTAAAAAATATTAGAACATTGTAAATAGCCTGCCTAGAAAGAATGCGTCTAAATCGTCTGTAGGTATGTGTACAAATTGAAATTTTAAAATAATAATGGAGCCGCATTTAAAAATACTAATTATTTCACCATCTTAAATTTTAAAAATGTATTTCTAAAATATGTATTAATATCACCCAAAAAAATTAAGATCATATACAATTTTAAGACTTACCCTTTAATTTTCCCCAGATATATTAAACCTTTCATTTGCAGCAATGGTTTGTTGGTTAGAGTTTAAATCTTATGTTTAAGTCACGTTCATAGTCGATGACAAATATATCGGGGAGCCGTGATCTCTCAGGTGTTTGTTTCGTTCGGTGAGAAAACAACTCTTCACACTCCGACCGATACGCCGCCAAACATTGCAAGTGGATGACCTGGTGGTCTAGGGGGAAGGTATCAGACTTCTGTGCTGGCGGCCGGGGTTCAATCCTCGGTCCCGGCACAGATTTATCTGATTACCAAACCCTTCCTTCACCTCTGACAAGACATCTTGTGAATGTGGGGAATGCCAGGCCTCCACCGTGGTTCGGATTCCACGTTAAACTGTAGGTCCTCCATTTCATCTCACAATCACCCTACCATTACACATTAGCGTAAGTGCGTACAACCCGAACGGGTAGTAAGACGCGGTGCTAATAATAATATTTGAAGCACGGGGGACCATTTCTGGTGAGTACTGAGTAAAAGTCTAGTGTATCAACCTCACTTGATAGACTTCCCCCAATTAATGCCCAGCTTTCAAATGTAGCAATCCAAAATTGTATATTTCTAAAAAGATTATAAAAAAAAGAGGGATCGGGCCGCATTGTGTGTCGCTTCATCAGAAGTTCCGGGGACCTCACAGGATCATGTCTTGAGTTGCAAGTTTAAAATACCAAATTTGGAAAAACTTATCACCAAATTGTTTGTTGTAAATATATCCTATTTGATATTTTTCAAACAACCTTTTTAGAAATGATGACTAAATCACCAGGAGCTATTTATAATTTTTTGTAAAACATATGTAGAAGTTTGGTCAAGAACATGTTTTTCGGCGACTCGTTAAGAGATATGTCTTCCTCCTCTTTTATTTTATGTTCTCCTTCCCTTACTTACACACTCTCTCTCCTTATCGCAACATGCCCTTGTCCTGCTTGTCTTCTTGTCATGTACGAGGTGACAACTGACAACGTGTCGTGTCATTAGTGCGGGTGGTAAGAACGTTCGAGGGTCATCATAACAAACGGTTGATGCAACGACCTCCTCCTATCTCGTGTTCTCCTGATCGCTTATGGTTGTCGAAGAAGGTCTCACGAACGTGACATGGGAGGGAAATCACTCGACCCGATTACTACTACTATTATTATTACTACTACTCTTACTATTACTACTACTACGTCTACTACTACTACTACTACTACTATTACTACTCCTACTATTATTACTACTACTCATAATATTACTACTACTTCTTCTACTATTACTACTACTTCTACTACTATTATTACTACTACTTCTACTATTACTACTACTATTCTTATTACTACTACTACTACTACTACAATGGAACCTAAAACGTACCAAAGTGCGGTTTTCTGTATAACATTGTTGTAGTTAAAAAAATTGTATAAAAAAGTCCATGACGTGAGCCCGCAAGCGAGATATACTGACCCAACGAGCAGTGGCCACCATAGCGATGATATTGCCAGCATTTGCGGATAGAACTCTGTCCGTTTATCTCAGTTTTATAGACCGGAGCTGCTACTTATTTGTTCAAGTAGCTCCTAATTTGTCCTCACAAGGCTGAGTTTGACCCCTTTTCAGACCCACTGCTTCACAGAGAAATCTGGAAGCGCTAGGAATCGAACCCGGGACCTCTGTATCTGTATTCAGGAGAAAAAAATATTTTCAAAATGTATGTATTAAAGTATATAACTATTATTTATCATGCTTAACGTCTTATTATATTTACAGTTTGGACTGTCCATATTTACGCTGATCGGACCGTGATTAGAAAGAGAGAAAATGATGAATTATACTCGCATTTTTGTGGAAGGAGAAGGGAAAAGGAACTAGGAAAAAGCACCTCATTACTTCCTATCTGGGTTCGAACTCCAATTTCTGTCACCTGTATACCATTCAAGATGATATTGATGCCTTTGTTCACATACATTTAAATAACATTATATATTATAACTTGCATGGTGCGCTATGAGTCATTTTACTAATGTCCGGATTACTAAGATATAATTTGTTTGATTTACAATTTAGTGGGTGACCTGGTGGTATAGGAGTAAGGTGTTAAGCCTCTATGTTGGGGGTCCGGGGTTCAATCCTTCATCCCGGCACCGATTTATCTGATTGACAAACCCTTCCTTCACCTCTGACAAGACATCTTGTTAATGTGTGTGTGGAATGCCAGGCCCCCACCGTGGTTCGGATTCCGCGTTAAACTGTAGGTACTTCATTTCATCTCATAATCACCCTACCATTATACATTAGCGTAAGTGCGTATAAACCGAACGGGTAGTAAGACGCGATGCTAATAATAATAATAATAATTTCAACAGAATCATTGTGCTAAGAAAAAAAATATTGTTCAACTATAAGAACATTTCAAATATTTTGACTAAAATCAAAGCAAAAGGTTAAAATAATTTATTAAAAATTTTGAATGTGTATCTTTTAAAAATAGGTCAAAATGTTGAAATGGAAGAAATAAGGGGAAATTAAATGTTTGATCAACTTTATTTAACCAAATTAGATACACTTTAAATCAAATCACAACTGGGTCTAAAACGCGTGAAATGGCTTATTTCGGTCAAAATGAAATTCTTCAGATAATGCCATAAACACGACATATAAGGCATTCACGAGCTAAGTTTACCTGAATGACAGCTCGAAATGTTACTAGAAGTTATCCCTAATATATCACTACGCCAACAGCTGACATCTATCACTTTGAATGACTGTAATGAAAACAGATGGTAATATATTAATGTGATAGTTAACCACGGTAATTTAGGCCAATATTATTTATATATTTATTCGAGGTCGGACACAAAGTTTATTTATAGTTTTATTTCCCTTAAAAAATATATTAACACCACTTTCACAAAAACTTCTAACGAACATAGCCTCAAAATTGCGACTGGCGAATTTAAACCATATGATTGAACACAACGGTAAACAAGTTTTTTTACAATGATGCGGACACGCAGTTGATGAAAATACTTTATTCAGTTAAATATTTCAAAATACGATAAAATTATTTTAAATGTAATATATAACAGGTAATTAAAGATATTTACATTTATAACAAAACTGTGATCTTTTACAAGTGTTGGCAACCCATAACTTAAACATATGATTTTAGAACTGTCATCCAGGTAAAAACCTATCGTGAATGGAATATATTCCAAATGGCATGGGCTTGGGAAGCAGTCAATAGCATGACATCATCCAATACAAGAAGTCGTGGAGAGAGGGTGGGGAACAATGTAAGAGAAAACACTCTCAATTCACTCGACCTGGATTTGAGCACCCGACCTTCCTGTCGCCGGAAAACGACACCAGACGATCTTCACTCCTTTGCCCGCCGACGTGGATTAATCATGAGAATGCCTAACAGGATATTTTCGTCAAGTATTGGTCCTTCCAACAACAGCCAAATTACGCACGAAAAACCAACTTGTTGACCACTTAGTAACGACATTTTGGCACGATTTTGTCCCACTTCTCATCCCAATCAGCTGAGTGATTGTTTTTCCCTGACTATCTTGCCCCTCTTGATTCTGTCGGGATTGTGAGACCTTGACATGTTGAAGGTGTAGTAGCCCACGTGATTGGAGGAAGGGGAGGAAAGTATGAGAAGGTGGTGCTCAAAGGTCAATCTGCCCTTCCCCCTTTCAGTCATGTTGACCGCTAGGTGAAACATGATGGGAGGAGATTGAGGCGTAACCGGGTAAAAAAACCAACCCAAAGAACAACTTCATTCACGGGTCATTTCACAATTTCTCTAATGTAGATTCATCAGCTGAATCAGAGCTTCCCGTGACTGAGAGGTCAAAGGGGTCATCCACATGTCTGGCAAGCTTGGAACCAACACATTCGGACAGACACAAAAACCCGAAATAGTAACTTCAATTATAAATATTTCAGCCTTTTTTTTACAATGGTTATTACTAATTAGCGGCCAAGTTTGAGGGTTAAAGTTGAGAAAGATATAGGCATCGTGCGTTGATGTATGTGGCGCTGGTAGCGGCAAAGTGTTGAAACACTTTGAACGAAGGTGATTGCCGAGTAGGAACCGCTTCGGTGGCGTAGTTAGCTGACGCGCTAATTTTGTGTTGAGTTGGACTGTCGAGGATGGGGTGATTGAGGTTTGAATCTTGCACGGATGAACTGGGGGTGTTTTTCCCTAAACGGTTTTCCACTCTCCTTCCATGCAAATGCGGGTTCATTTCCTTTATATTCAACCTTCCCAATTTCTTATCCATTAGCGTAGTTAGTACTTAAACTTATATTTTTATTTAGCACCGCGTCTTACTACCCGTTCGGGTTATACGCTTTTAAGTACTAATTACTCTAATGGATTAGGAATTGGCAAGGTTTAATTAGAGGAAGTTAACCTGCCTTTGCGTGGAGGGAGAGTGGAAAACCATTTAGGAAAAACCACTCTCAGTTCACCCGACCGAGATTCGAACCTCGATCTCCCCGTCCTCAGCAGTCGAGCTCAACACGACAAGCGCGTTAGCCAACTACGCCACCGAGGCGGGTC
>CABFVX010006608.1:10032-38108 GCA_902151425.1 Timema shepardi
GCGCCCCCCTGCCACCGTATGACTAATCCATGAGTCATCACTGGACCACTAGCGCCCCCCTGCCACCGTATGACTAATCCACGAGTCATCACTGGACCCCTCGCGCCTCCCCGTTAGACTAATCCACGAGCCATCATTGGACCCCTAGCGCCTTTCCTGTCTGACAAGTCCACAAGCCGGTGTTATATTCGGAGCTTGAATATGAGCCACGAGTAGACAACTACGTTGATAAATGAGGACTAGACTGGCATTAAGATTGTTTAAATCTATTTGAATGAAATGTTATTTTTCATTTTGTGTTGTGGTAATAACGGCAACAAATGATAGTAGCCTTGTACTTTTATGATGGCAAATATTTGAACATTAGCAGTAGGTGAGATTTCAACAATGACTGATAATAACAATTTTCCTAACATACTTTATTGTAAATGATATATGAACATTGGAAGGAAAAATTCAGTTCTGGTTATTCACGTATAACAAAACATAGAATTTAGAGATAATGTAACTAAAATATTCCAAATAATCACCCTGGAATCTCAACCTTGAAATTAGTTTTTTTTAAACTAAATTTAAAAGATATTTTATTCTTACTGTACACAAATCTCATGAGCAATTATACAATTATTTGTGTGTTTTGTTCCTAAATTAAAAGTAAGCTTAAAACTATATCCATACTGATTCCAAATTAGATCAGTACTTTGTTTCTGTGACTATCTTATGATAATGTTGTATTATTTTCCATTATAGCAGTGAGTTTTGCTGTGACTATAGCTTCTGATGATGTATTAGTTTTAATTATTAGATAAGTACGCTTTTATGCGTCTATACCTTCTAGTGATGTGGTGTTATTCCCCCTTGAGTAGGTTTTTTACTGTGACTATACTTTCTGATAAGGCTGGTATTAGGCCTACTTCCCGACGCTATTGTCACAGTAATAAAGATCCTTGCACAACTTCACGTTTCGGGTCCAAGGTCATTATTACATACAGGGGCAAGTATTTTAAAGGAACATTTTCGACCTGCATTCTTGCCAGTTGAGGGGGACTGTGTTTCGACTCGCATCCATACCAGTTGAGAGTGACTGTGTCTCGATTTGCATCCATACCAGTTGAGGAAGACTGTGTTTGGACCATGCAAGATGGACTCCTCAAAGAGGAAAAGCAAACCAAACCCTAAGCTTAAAGCTAATCCGGTGTCAAGAATACTGTTTTGGTTGGTACTTTAATATAATCATACTTATTACTATATTATTGATTTTTGCTCTTCTAATCTATATTATTTAGGGCTAGTTTGACATAATATCATCCTTCAGGTAATTAAATAAATTTGTTGATGCTCCTTCTATATAAATTAACTACTTTGTGTGATGTTCCCTATGTCAGTAATTAATTGCGTTTTAGTGTATGTTCCCTTTGCAGGAAGTCAATTATCTTAATTCATGTTTCAGGTGGATGAAGGAATTCCTGTGGACAGGCTATAAAAGGGATCTAGAACAAAGTGACCTCTATGAACCTCTAAAAATAGATCTTTCGGAGAAACTGGGAGATGATCTAGAGAGGTTAGTACTCTAGAAAACCGTATAGGAAGGGTAATTCTTTTAGAAACGATTTAGGAAGACTTGTACTTTATGAGTAAATCAGTAGACTGTCGATGAAGGTTAGTACTCTCCAGAAGAAAATTTTAGAGGGGTAATAATCTCGAGGGATACCTAAAGATTTTATTACTTTATAATAAAATCTAGGATTTAATACTCTAAGAAACAATGTAGAAAAATGTTCACTCTATGAGTCAATCTAGGAAGGTAAATACATTAGAATAAATTCTAGTGAGTCTAGTAATAGGCTTAATTAATGGAGTCATTCAGGTGCTGTGTCATTTTCATGTGGATTTGTATACATTTTATTACTGTATTGGTTTTGTAGGATAAATATAGCAAAGTAATGTTATAGTGGTGTTCCCACTTGTCAAATAGCGATGTATATTTCAGTCTTGTAGAATTGGGAATGAATAATGTTGTAAATTTAATCATTGAAGACTCTTAGGTAAATAGTTACTTTTTATGTAATGTTACTGTTGAATGGAGGATAAACAGTGTTGTATGTTTAATGAATAAAGCCTCTTGGGTGTATAACTATATAATTATTTTTTATTATTATTTAGCACCGTGTCTTACTACCCGTTTGTATTTTACGCTTTAAGTACTAATTACGCTAATGGGTTAGGAATTGGAATGGTTGAATTAGAGGAAGTGAGCCCGCATTTGCGTGGAGGGAAAGTGGAAAACCATTTAGGAAAAACTACCCCCAGTTCACCTGACCGAGATTCGAACCTCGATCTCCCCGTCCGCAGCAGTCGAGCTCAACACGACTATAGCGTTAGCCAACTACGCCACCGGGGCGGGTATATAACTATAGTAGAACTGTGGATACATATTTTTGTATGTTTTATTATTCTTGGGGAAAATAAATAGTTTTGTATGCTTAATTATTGTATAATTGGGGATAAACATTATTTTATGTTTCATTATTGGAGATTCTTGGGTAAGCAAATAGCTTTTTACGTTTCATTAATGTAGTATTAGTGGATACATAATATTTTAGATTTTACTATTGAGGAATAGTTATGTATGCATTATTATTGTAGAAATGTGGCTAAACAGTGTTGTATATTTCATTTTTTAAGACTTTAGGGGATTCAAATAGCTTTGTATATTTTATTGTTGTAAAATAATGAATTAACAAACAGAGTTTATGTTTCATTATTAAATAATATTGTACAAACAGTATTGCTTGTTTACTATTACTGTCGAAACTAGACTTATAAAGTGAATAAACCTTAACTGAACAAATAATATTGTAGTTTTTTTCATTGTTACTAAATCGTGAACAACGAACAATATTGTACTTTTCATCGCTATCAAACTTGGGACAGCAAACAATTTTGAGTATATTATTGTTGTAGAATCAAGAACAACACACAATATTGTATTTATCACAGTTGTGTTTCAAAATTTTGTAAAACCTTGAACTGTGCAACACGTCTTACTACCCGTATTACTCACACTAATGGACAACAATGGTGAAGGTAATATTTAGAGAAAATGTACCCAAATTTACGTGGAGGCAGGGTTGATGAGAACAAACTTCAGTACAGCTGACTGAGATTCTAACATCGATTTCCCTGTCACTGGTAAGTTAGTTCAGTTTATTTTGGAGAGTGAGGCCTTCGACCTTATAAAAACCGATCAGGATATATTTAATTTTCATTACTTAAGAATTTTGGACAGAAACTCTTTTTTATTTATCATTAATAATAGTATTTAATCAAAGAACATAAAACCATCTTAAAATTCACGTTGTTGTAGGTACTTAAACAATAGGCAAGCCTGTATTTATAATAATTATTGTTGTAGAATTTGGTGCAGCACAAAATATCTTATTTTTAACTATTATAGAATGTGGGACGACACACAATATCTTATTTTTAACTACCATGAAATTTGGTACAGTAAACAATCTTATATTTCTCATTGTGGTTTTATTTTAGACAGCAAAAATAAGATTCTCAATCAAAAACAATCTTTAATTTATTTTTGTTGTGGACTCTATAACAACAAACCTTACTTATGTTTAATATTAGTACAATGTGTTTACTATTATTGTGGATTATTTTACAGCAACACATTTTGTATTTATGATTGTTGTATTATTTTGGACAACATGCAATATTGTATTCCTTATTGTTGAACTTCCAATAATATTGAATTTCTGGTTGTTTTAAAATCCCGAACAAAAATTAATCTTAAGTTTCTCATTGTTTTAGAATCTGGGATAACAAAAAAACTTGTATTTCTCATTGTTGTAGAGTATGGGAAGAAGAGCAGTCGAGGGCTTTGCAGAAGGGCAAGTCTCCGAGTTTACTAAGGGCAATTTTCGTGACATTTTGGAAACAATATATCTTCTCTGGAATCCTAACCTTTCTCGTCAGTATGGGTTCCAGGTAAACAAACATTTACAATAATGTTATAATGAAATCTATAATGCTCATTCGCAGTTGTTGAGAGTGAATACATATGTTTTTAATCAATGAAAATTGTTTTGAACCAATTAATCTAGTATTGAAGATTTATAAAGTAAAGCATCTTAACCCATTGTACGATTATTTATTTGAATATTAGATTTTATGAATGAAAATTAGTTGTTAAACATCTCTTCTAAACTAAATTGAAAATTATTAGTTAGCAAAGTTTGCAAAATGCAAGATGAGGATAATGCATCCTACTTCATTTCATTCCTTTACTATAAGAATGATCTGTTTTAAAACGAGAGACGTGCAGGCAGTAGTGTACACAGGATTGCGAAGTAGGAGGGGCTAAAATGGGGCTTAGGGGGGACGGGGCCTCCCCCAACTACCGGAGGCATAATTTATTTTACCATTATATACACCTAGACGCTTTTTTTAAAGGGTTTTAGTTGGTATTTGTAAACTTGATAATTTATATTTTTACTATTAAAAAGGTGATAATCTAACAAAAAATAAATAAATAGGCCTAAATTAAAGTTGGCTTAACCGTCATAGCCTTACTGTCACAAAAATCACCGATTATTTATAGTAGGTAAATGTTTAGCCACTATGCAACTCCTCGATGGAACCACGTGTGAAACTGGTAGATTTGGAACATGCTGCAATCTTCAGGTCTTAGGCCACTTCCTAGACTGCAAGAACATCAATTAGGACTACAAAGGAGGATCAACACAAGGATGTGTGGCGCGTGATATATTCTTTGCTAACAATGTTTAACTGTTCATTCTCCCCTCCCTTATTTAATTTTCTCTTCGGATCTGCGTGGATCTCGGAGCATCCCCAAACTATGGTAGAGGGGGCTTGAGTCCGCTCAAAACCCTCCGTGGGTACGCTACTGCATGCAGGGCCGTGGACATAGAGAGCCAAAAATGAGTCATCAATACAGAATCTGATTGAAAAACCAAAACTGAGCTAACTTTTTTTAAGTTACTAGGCCAGATTCTTTCAAACTGTTAAAACTGATGGAAAAGCAAATTACTTTTTCCATTTGAAGAACCGGCATGGAAGGAGGAGTCTTATATAAGCTCAGATTTCACCATTATTTAGTTTAAATTTAGTTTTAAGACTTGATTTCACAAACAATTAATATTTATATATATTTGCCAACTATATAATGGGTCGATTTTTGTATTTTGTGTGGCCTGTGGGAATGAGATATCACAGTTTTTATTCGTATCAACGAATTGATCACATGTTCAGGTTAAGTTTCATTTTGCACATGAGAATACCATCATACGAAATAAATAAATGTCATGAATAAAAGTAATTCAAGTACTTAGGTAAGGTTGGTGTAAATCTCCCTCACGAATAAATACTTGTTCAAGATTCTAATTTGCTAAAATAAAAATTAGTGAGAATAATTTAAAAACAAAATTTATTCTCAGCAAAAAGTATTATTAGTATTTTTCAAATGCGTTCCTAAATTACATCTATGTGTTAAATTTATAATTAATTTGTGAACTAGCAATAATGTGTCTACGAACCAATGCCGATCCACAGACGACTCGTTGGTAGAGTTTGCACTAGTAAAAAAGTTTGATACTATGAAAATTGACGATAATGAATGGTTTACACTAAAAACATTTAGAAATAGTCATAATGAGAAGAAAGAAGACATCATACATAAACAGGCTACTTGAGTGCAATTCAGAATATCTGTTAAAATGGTTCGAAAATAATCAATGCTACTGTCCAAATGTTTTGAAAATAATTTCGGGAAACTATCCTTTCTTAATTTTTTTTTATAAATACAATTAATTAGTGTACGGGTTTTCGAAAACTCATAGCCCAAACTGCACATATAGCTTGTTTGAACTAAAAGTAATACAAAATCCCCTATACTTACATCTGTAAAACTATACTAATACCATCAAAGTGTGTTAAAAGTTTCTGCGTATAGCGCCGGGAGAGTAAAGCTGTCAGGCATGCGTGTACAGCAAGTTACATAGGTGTTAGAGGCAACCTGTTGTACACGCATGCTTGTACAGATTTGCTCTCCCAGCGCTGCACCCCGAAACTTTGAACACAATTTAATTGTATTAGAAGTTTTCTGAATGTTAATATATAAGGATATATGTGCAATTTAGGCTATGAGTTTACAAACAACCTGTATATGAATGTCCGTTCAAATATAATTCACATTTACTAAAACATTCCAGGATAACTCCAATCTAATTAAGATTTTTTTTTCATGCACAAAGTGTGCCGCTAAGAATGCAAAAAATAGCATTATTTATTACATTTTATAATATGCTGTATCAAACTTTAGACCAATTTGCTAGTGTGATCACAAACAGGAGTAACATGTGTCGTGGAAGATTTTTTCGCGAACTTAGGTTCCGAGCAGAATATTTATAGTATTGGTTAATAATAATGGTGAGGCACAAATAAGACCTTAAAACCTAATTCATAAAGTCACAAATTTCAACTCGTATATAAGTTGTTGCTCGTGCAATTTGTCCATCGTTACGTATCTTGTTAAGTCTTCAATATTTCCAAATTGTGAGTTAAGTTACTGTTGCCATAACATTTCCAATGACTATTTAAGTTTTTAGTCTTTCACTGCTCCCATTTATTTATTGTTCATTTTTCAGAGTTGCACAACCCTTGTTGTTAGGTAAGGTCATAGAGTATTTCACCCCCAATAGCACCATGACAATAGAGGAAGCCTACATGTACGGCGCAGGGATGATTGTCAACGTTTATCTGATGGTAATTATGGATCATCATTACAACCTCAGTGCAGCCGCCGTTGGCATGAGAATCCGGATTGCCTGCTGTTCTCTAATCTACAGGAAGGTACAATATAACACTCATTTTATGTTAGTTTGATTATTACAACCTCAACGCAGCCAGTCGATTTTCCACTTTTAGGGGGACAGGTATATAAGGTAGGTACACATATATTCTAAATTAGTAGGTACTTAAATTCTTGTCAAGTTAAGGTACTTATTTAATATTGGGAATTTAAATCAATTTTATGTTTTTGTTTATTATATGTTTATTATCAGTTTTCACTATTTTGAAAGAATAAATTATAAATTTTAATCCAAATCTCTATTTGAGCAATCTTCTTCACACATATCTTCAATAAAGATTCCTATGAAAATAGATTATCCCGCGATGATCGCTGGTTAATCTTTGGAACATGAAGGAGGTTGATGACTTGCTTGGGTAATTTATTTATTTTCCTTTTAGGTAGAGCACTAATGCTGGACATAAGTAGATCGGAGTGCATGCAGAAGGTCTTCAATATTTTGTTTCCTACTGATTTTGCGATTATTGTTTTCACCGAAGTAACGGCATTCTTTGTGCCTGATTCTAAGGCCTCCTCACTCAACTCTCCTTTTGGAAGCAGAAGAGTGTTCATAACGTCTGCCCCATAAATTAAAATTTTGTGGACACTAGCTGGTGTTTTATACCATTAATACAATTCCACAAACTATTTTGTTGTTTCATGAGCATAATTTTGAAATGTGTCAGTTCGCAGCTCAACGCCACAAGATATAGTTTTTAAAATCTTTGAAAATCTTGATATTAGGGTTACATTAACATCAGTCATTTTTGCTGCCTTTTTGGGCACCTTGATAAATCATAGAGCTGTGTTGCCGTCATTCGTATTTCCGTTGTCCTGTTTAACGACATCCACAAGTAGAGCAGTTTCTTGGCGAAATTTCTAGGTCACCAATTTTTTATTTCTTCAAAGGCACCTTTATTTTCAGTTCCTTGAATCTGCCAGGTTTTTTATAGTTAATGGGTATGATATATATAAAATGCATTCAAAAAATCTAATATGCTCATATAATGTAGACAATGCGTAATGGAACGTGCATATGCTTCAGGGTCTTTTCATGATAGCATTTATGTCGTTCATCTGCTTTGATGTGGATTTGCAAATGTAGCAGCTTTGGGTTGAGCTATTCCCAGCTAGAGCGTTGGCTATTTTACCATCCAGCATTGTTTTCATTAATATATGTTGTACATTGATACATACCTTTCCCGTCAATATTCAAGCTGTCTGGTGTTTATGTTGATATTTGAATTTCCATGTATTCACTTTCATGCAGCATCACGTCTGGTTTCTCTTTTATAAATTGGAGTCTTATTGGGATGCAAAATTGGTCAGTAGAAGAACGAGGATTTAGCCAAACTATTTCTTCGTAATGGTTAATTCTTGCAATCAATCGTAATATCAAAATTGACGTTAGCAACAAATCGGAATCCGTAGAATCTGAACTCTCAAAAAAAATGTTGTTTGTGTGTCAAGTGACAAGAGCGCTTCCATCAAAATCCCATTATAAGTAATTTTCAATGTTGAAATGACATGATCTGTTACTACGCGAGTAATAACATCATTCTGAGCTGTTGACAAATGGTGAGCAGTGTGATCAGGAGATACCGTCATTTCCTCTCCCCTCCCCCACAGTATAAGTGATTTTTATATCCTTGGGGTAACACTCCATTTTTACTTTTAATATTTTGTCGTAATAGGGATAGATGTCACAACTTCTCTCTTTTAATTCTTTTTTTGCAATTTTATTTACTGTGATTTCTTAAATTTAGTGTCAATAATCAATGCTAGGGCCTCTTCCAAAATATATGGTTGCATATTTTTTTAATGCATTAATATTCTTTATTGTTCTGAAAAAGCTATGACTTGTAACTTTAGCATTCTTTATAACATAAGCAATATTTTTCTTGCATTTTTTTTAAGGTTGTTTGAGTTGAAAATGCAAGTTCTTCTGGGCTGGGACTTGCTACCAAATTCTATGTGTGCATTCTCTTTGTCCTAATACTCGATGTTTTGATTTCTTTTGTGGCTCGGCGTCCAATGGGAGCTGCAGTATTGAGTTATTGCTGAGTAAACCGGGTATTTGATTTGTGTATTTTTTTCTCCAAGCCAGTCTTCATTTTGTTTCGAAAAACTCTTTCTGTTTCTTCCGCTAGCCCTCCAACTACTTAGAATTTGTATTGGAAAATAAATAAATGTTGGTGATAATGTCCTTTTCATTAATATCTGGTATTCTTGATGTGATGAAATCGACCATTTTTTTCCTTGCATAAATGGTATTTGTTCGCAAAAGAAGACCTTCATTTGAAAGAAATTCAAACAATTGCAATCGCGTCACTCCCAGCCTGACACCTGATGATCGAAAAAGAAATAAAAATATAACTTCCACATACCCACACATATTTTGAGTGCTATAATTAGATAGGTACAGACGTTTAGAGTAATATCTAACAATTTCTAGCTCGAAATAAAGAGTACTAGTTTTCTTTTACTCTAATTAAATCTGAGCGAAAATAATGAAAATGTATTTTTTTCTAAATATTAAAAAAAATAGTTAGAGAAACATTAGATACTTATAACCGTAGGTTTATAACTAACCTGAAGGATCAGCAGCCATGGCGAAATATAAATTTTCACAATAAATCACTGTAAACTCTTGTGAGCACAACTAGAACACAATTTACTAATAACGACGACAAATGTTACTGAGCCGGTTGTTTACTTTCGATCTCATACTTGAGTCTTTATCGCCGAGAGCTTCCATGAATTCCGACTATTGTTAAACGGTCGAGCAAGTTAGCTATCTGGCTACAATCCTATAATGGGATTTTTGAATTTTAATTAATTGAGTTTTGGGACAAATGCCCCCCTAAAAGTGAAAAATCGACCACTGTGCGGTGTTGGGACTATAATCAAGATTTCCTGATGTTTATATTAGGAAGACCCAATATAACACTCAATTATTCCTAACTGTAACATTGAGCAACGCTGTTTTCTAGCTATCTTCTTAAAATAAACTAAGACTTTGAATGTAAAAATAGATCATATTCTCACAAACTGTCGCCCTTTGACCTTTATTAACAAGTTTTGAAAGTTTTGAATATAATTACACCCTTACTATATAACGTATTAATTACTTAGCCAGTTTACTATTTCAATCCAATATTAAAGCAGTGAACTTTTGTATGTTTAAATGGCCCATTTTTTTAAATCTCCAAGAAAATGGATAACGCAAATGTAGTAATATGATATTATTATATTAATACCTAATTTTTATATAACAAGTGCTTGAAATCCACCCCACATTATATAATCGTGAACACAATAAAATGTATGTTTTTTTTATATGAAGACATTTAAAGTTGGCAATGTGAATGCAATAAGCCTCTAAATGACCAATGTTAGCACTTTCCCCCATCATGACAAATACCTCCCTCCCCTAGAGTCGTTCTAAGAATAGAGTAATTACTCGATTATCTTTTAAAATAATCGAGTAATCTAGTAAAATTACTCGAATAGTTTTTAGCTAATCATCTACTTGAATTGTCCAGTGACAATCGGTTGGACAACATTACTCGGGAGTCCTGCAATGGAATTCGATACTAATAACAAGCCCATAATCCCTTCCTGTATTCAGTCGACACTGACAGTGACAGGGGCCCCTCCTTGTTGTCAGGTTTCGCTTTGCATGTCAATATGAAAGTATGCGTTTTAAGAAGTGTCTTACAAAAAACAATTTTTTGAGCTCTTTTTAATAAAATAAATTTTCCTTTATACACTCATATTAAAGAAATTGATAATAATTTAACCTTTTTAATAGTGAAAAGAGTTTTTTGTAACATACTCTAATTAGTTTTAATTTATAAATAATCATATTTTACTAAGGGTATATTATAATCAATAAAATAATTAAGAAAGACACTGATTAGTTTCGTTATATGCGATTGTGGAAATAAGACTGCCGAGGTGTCGAGTAAAAAAAATCTAGTAACGTTCATCGAATATTTGAAAAACAATAGGAAATGTGATACGCTTAGTTACAAGCTTTTTGATTGTGTATATTCCATTCACGGTAGGAATTACTCTCTGAAAGGTCTTTTTTCCTACCAATATCCTACTATATAGTAGATTTATGGTAGGGAAAAAGACCTTTCAGAAGTCAATTCCTACCGTGAATGGATTATACCTTACCTCTGCGTGTATTTTGTATTGAAAATGCATATGCAACATTTAAACCATAAAGGGTCATTTTTGCATAGCAGCAGAAACTGTTGAAGAGAAACTACCTCTAAGAGAATATGCCTTTTAAATGGAAATAGCGTGGTAAACAGTCCAGCCAATAAGGTCGATTCTTACTTAGCTGGTGAGAAAAGAGAAAATAAAAGAATAACAAGGTCCGAGTAAAGTTACTCGAGTAATCCAGGAAGAATCGAGTACAACCGATTACATAACACAATCGAGTTTCATGGGTTTTTACTCGATTGTGCTCATCACTACTTCTCACTACCTTTACAGCTATGAATATGTATTTTACATGGACAGGTATTGAAGCTGAGCATGGTATCCTCGGGGAAAACTACCACCGGATGGTTGGTGAATCTGCTCTCCAATGACGTCAACCGGTTTGACATGGTGACCTTGTTTTTACACTTCATTTGGATTGCACCCCTCCAAGTACTACTCGTCACTTACTTTCTGTGGCAGTACGTGGGTGTGGCGGCCTTCATAGGAGTTGCCTTCATATTCCTTCAGACCATACCCGTGCAAAGTAAGCAACCAACACTAGACACTGATGTTTGTAAAAATGGGCATCTGAAAGGCCATTGTGCCAACCAAAATCCTATCTGGTATTAAAAAAATAACTTTCAGATGTCCGTTCCCTCAATAATCATTGTATAACTAAAACAGCAAAATAGGGTAAGGAGGAGGAGTTTTGGTGAACCTTGCTATCATTTTTATTTTATTAAAAGGATAATACTCATAAAAGTATCTTTTATATAGTCAGATGGACTAAAAACATGGCCTCCTGACTCATAGTCAGGCTATGCTTGCTTTGAAATAAAGGATTTTAGCGCTCTTAGCACTAAGCTTATTTATATATTTTATAAATTTAAGGAAGATTCTGAATAACACAAACCTCGCCAGAGTAATTGAATAAGTTGAGTGTGGTAACTACACCTTATTCAATATATTTATATGAATATAACATTCTGGTACACATATTGGTGGCCGCATGTTCTAAGGCACTGCTCTCACAATGGACTAGACTGCCGAAGATGGGGAGTCCGAGATTTGGTCCAAGTCGCGTGCACTGGCGATGGTTTTTCCTAAATGATTTTACAC
The DNA here is from genome assembly GCA_902151425.1 of Timema shepardi. NCBI lineage: Eukaryota > Metazoa > Arthropoda > Insecta > Phasmatodea > Timematidae > Timema > Timema shepardi. The sequence goes on from CABFVX010006608.1 coordinate 22,253, forward strand.
TCTCCCTTCACGAAAGTTCGAATACCCTTCCTCTAAGTTAAACCTTTCTAACCCCCAACATATTAGGGTAATTATTATATATACTTATAGCCCTAACAGATAGTAGGACATGGTGCAAACTTTTTTTATTTTAGAGATTTAAAAGTAAAAATTCCTAATAAACATTATTTTATCATCCCAAACGTATAATTAAATATTACAATGTTATTTCTATATAAAATATCGTCAGGAAAATGGTTTGACACCTAATTATTTGAATGACAACAGAGTCTAGAATTTATGTCTAGGTTGGGATTTCTCATAATCACCCAAGGGAGAAGATAGTTGCTTCAGACCAGCACCTTGGAGCTCCTAATTTTAGTGTAGTCTGGATCTTGTTTCCACTTGAAGTTTACAATCATCTGGTACTACAAAATTAGCGCCCTATAGTTCACTAATCATATCTACTATCTTTATCCCAGGCTACATGAGCAAGTTGACCTCCAACCTACGTGAGAAGATAGCGGTGAAGACAGATGAGAGAGTGAGGTTGATGAATGAGATCATCTGCGGGATTCAGGTCATCAAGATGTACGCCTGGGAAAAACCTTTCGCCAACATGGTGGCCTTGGTCAGGAGGTTAGTGCTAACTTTACTTCCGTACAGCACACCCCAATGATATCAGGGGTAGATATACCGGCTCGGACACCACGAAGACTTCCAGTGGACCACACTGTTTTTCTGAAATACCCTGTTTTGTCATACATTAGCAAAATCTCTACTTTAACTAGTTAAGTCATATCTAGGCACCATCAACTAAATTTAAGGTTTATAAAGGTGACCTTGGAAATAGTACAATACCACCTAAATTTCAGGTTGATAGAGGTAGTTTTGAAATTATGGCACCATCACCTAGATTGGTGGTTGATAGAGATTATCATGGAAGTTTGACATTACCACCTAGATTTCTAGTCGTTGGAGGTGGTTCTGGAATAATGACACCATCGCCTAGATTAGTGGTTGATAGAGATGGCTCTAGAAGCTTGACACTGCCATCTATAGTTAAGGTTGGTAAAGTTGACCCTGGAAGCTTGACATTACTATCTAGATTTCAGATTGATAGATATGATTCTAGAAGCTTGACATTGCCACCTAGTTCTCAGGATGATACAGTAGAGAGGATTCTGAAATAGTTACACAACACATAGATTTCAGGTTGATAGAGGTGATCATGGAATTATGACATCATAATCTAGATTGGTGGTTAATCAAGGTGATCCTAGAAGCCTGACACAACTACCTATACTTCATGTTGATAGAGGTGATTCTAGAACCTAAACAGTTTCTAGATTTCAGGTTTATAAAGATGATCCTAAAAGTGTGACACCGCAACCTATAGGGTGGTTTCAACCTGAAAATATTGTTATGTTTTAGGAGTGAAATAGACCTTGTGAGAAGTACCTCATACCTCCGTGGAGTGTACATGTCCTTCATGGTGTTCACGGAGCGGACCTCTCTCTTCGTAACGCTTTTAGCTTATGTTCTCCTAGGCAACATTATTTCATCAGACAAGGTACAGATTTAACTCTCGAATATCTCTGGCTAACCAATTGTTAGGAAATCTTTACAAGCACTATCTATTAAATTTATATTCCAGGTTTATTCAATGGCTCAATTTTACAACGTACTCAATCTCTCCCTGGCTATTTTCTATCCGATGGCGCTTTCTACCGGAGCCGAGGCCATGGTTTCAGTGGACAGAATACAGGTAGTAAAACAAAATGTAAAAATGTTTATAAATTTAAATGATATAATGGCTTGGTTATCTTAGTCACAAAGTGTAATACCATGAACTTTATATGAGGGCTTATGAGTGCCCTCACTTCAGAACATTACTCAGCACAACTTTTGTTTTCACAATCTCAGAGCATGTCCCAGAAAGTAAAGAAAGAGCGAGGTCAGGGTTAAAACCACAAGTGTTGACTGTTCCTGGCAGATTAGGATTCTGACCATTAAGTAGAGGGGTATGTGAGGTTCTTGCAGTTGCTCTGCAGCCTAGAAAGATGGAAGGTAATTCCTGCAGTTTTCTCTAGGCCCTCCCTTCAAGGGATCCCCCAATCACCCTAACATATTTCTTGTGCAGTGACATATCTTGTGGCAACCACAACACATATTTATAAAATACTAAGTGTAATGTCTACTTTTTAATTTTACCGCGTCTTACTAACCATCCTGGCTAGTCACATTTAGTTACACTGACACGGTTGGGATAGCGATGCTAGAATTTAGACTAAACTTATCTGCATAATCCACGGAAGGAGAGTGGGAAACCATTTTGTATAGAACATCCTCAGTAAAATCATCAGAACTTCGAACACTGACATCCCCGTCACCGGCAAGCTTGACTGAAACATTTTGACGTTTAGTCCACTGGCTCATCTGTGCAAGTGTGTATCGTTTACTGATCATCTGACCTTGTCTCTTCTAAAGCTGGCTGACATTGTAAAAATATGAATATGCACTTCTGCAGAATATTAATTAAATTAATCTTAACTTTTAATTTGTAAATAGTGTACTTAGTTTAAAAATCATGTTAACAGATCAATTAATAAAGCACAGATTTTAAAGTTTTTTCTTCTGAAAATGGGTTTTAATTTCACTGGCCCGGGCCTATTGAATTCTCAGGGCGGCCCTATTAGTGTGTCACTATGTAGTGTGTTTATTCGGAAAATATCTATGTGCATGTGTCTTAGCCGTGTACGAGTATATTAGCAAAATCAAGTCAATCAGCTGCGATGAATTTGTTTAACTCCCTTTCATGATTCAGTGTATCTTCCGGTAGAGGGTAGCGCTGTGCTGGGCTAGTGTTCTGTGCCCTTTAGAATTTGTGACCGAGTCTATTGTCTCGAAGCGTTATGAATTGGCCCGGAGGATCTCCCTACGGGAGAATGTAAGAAAGCGAGTTCTGCCTGCTTCAGACTGACCCACTCAAAATATCTACAGAGTGCCTCCATGTTGGTGGTCCTCGGACAACAACCTTCTCAGCCTGGCTGGATGGAATCTCTGTATAGTCATTTGTGTGGGGTTGGGCAAGGGGGCTTTCCACCCACCAAACACTAAGCGATTGGGGGTAAGTATCTGGTTTCGGCTGGGAATAGATGGCCAGGACACCTTAACAAGGTTCTGCTGGAAAGCATAGGGTCAATGCTTCGGGAAACCGATGTTATATCTAGGTCCAAGGCTGAGTTCCTAACCTCCTCCGTGACGCTGGGGGGCTACCTTATTCTGCCAAGGGCTAGGAAAAGAGGGGGGAGGAGTTCCTAAGCTACTCGGCAATAATGGGTTAATCAACTAGTGAAAGTCGGTGGACCATCGTTAACTGCGTGTGCTTGCGCACGTGGCTACGTCCATAGGGTACATCCGCGTGGGCTATAGGTGCGCTGGTACGGGGTGATTTTCCCCACCATGGGTGCTTAAAAGTTCCGCTGATGATGGTACAGGGTGTTTGGCCAACCTCTAAAGTCTCTGACTCAAATAAGTGTGATGTGGTAGATCGGCATTCGAGTCTGTTGAGGGTATCTTTTATCGTATCTTGGGATGGGTACATTGAGACTGAATCTTAAAAGGGAAGCGTAATGTAACTCCTAACTATTTACCTGATTTCTTATCCACATATCCCATTACATATGTAGTTATAATACAACCCTTTTACACTATGTAAATGTCCACCATAACCTTGAATCGTATACACCTAATTTCACATCTCGTAGCAACAAACCAAGGCTATTGGTTTCCCAACTCCATCCCAGTGAGGCATCCAATGTATTATAGCCTCAACCATCTTCTCTGTGGTGGTCTGATTAACATCGTCGGGTGCTTAAAAAAATTGTTCGATAACATAAGATATATAAAACCCAAACCACGAAGAATATAGTCGTTCACTTGAACTAGTCTTCTCTTTTGGGGGTATTTACAAAATATGTATTCCACTCCACCAAGACCTATAATATGACGAAAATATATTAATTCTTGATAAATGACATCTAAAATATTTGTTTTTGGTATTTTTTTGCGAATTTTCAAATCACAGCTAGAAAATTATTCCCATATTTCTAATATAAATACAAAATAACCAGGAATTCCAAAAATCATATTAATCTATATCTTGAAGAAAATGTTTATTTTTTATTTTTACTATATTTTGTTCATAAATATTATATAGAGGTGTAAAATTGCTGTTGTTATCTATCAACATACAGAAGATTATATTTTAAAATAAAATATTTTAATTTAATATTTCAGGAATTCTTGATGCAGGAAGAAATTACACCAAGGAAAGCAATTCCAAGCACAGTTACTCAAAATGGGACGAAATCCTGTTCCCTTGGAGTTACCATCAAAAACGGTTATGCAAAGTGGAGTTCCTCAGACTCGCAGCCCACGCTAAGCGATGTATGCCTTCACGTGAAGCCTGGGGCTCTCTGCGCCATTATTGGACCAGTGGGGTCAGGGAAGGTTAGTAGACTATGGCTATATCTGTCCATTTGGAACGAGATGATGATGTTTATAAAAATAGCTAACCCCTTGCTGTCAAACCTGCTAAGACTTAGAGATAGCTTTCTCTTCAGACAGGATCTCTAAATTTTATTTCGAAGTTTTTCTCTAGACAAAAGCGCTCTCTATTCAAGCAAAACCGCTGTTTGTTCTTTCAGAGTTCCCTATTACAAGCTGTACTTGGTGAGCTCCCTCTTGAAACAGGATCATTGCAAGTAGATAGTGATATATCTTACGCTTCCCAAGAGCCATGGTTGTTTGTCGGCTCTGTAAGGCAGAACATCCTCTTCGGACAACCCTACGAGAAGAAGAGGTACCAAGAGGTGGTGAAAGTGTGCGCGCTGGAGAGAGATCTTCAATTGTTTCCTTACGGCGACAAGACCATTGTAGGAGAGAGAGGGGTGTCTTTAAGTGGAGGACAGAGGGCCAGGATAAACCTTGCGAGGTCCGAACTATTCTATTTGATTTCCTATAGTATAATTATTTGAACACAGTTGCGAGGCATTACCCCTAGAAATTGATACCAGATACCTACCTATCTGTACTTTAATTGCTTTATTTTTCTCAAATTTTAAAAATGGTATATTTTCTCTCTCTAAATCCCGTACAAGGATTTACTCAAGTCTAAACATAATAAAGACACTTATTATCTTTAACGTTTGTATATTTTTGATTAACCTCACATTATTTTAACCATTATTATATTTAATCATTATTACAATTTGTATTATATTTCAATTTTTTAAATTATTCTCTCTATTACGTTGCATGACATTTTACATTGTATCCACAAACATATCTGATAGAATATACTCTATACTTGACTGGTTTTCTAAATCTTGTACCAATTAATTATTTTTAATAATGTTTTATTAAATAATTAATATAACCATACAATTTACATTTTATTTTCTATAATATATTATTCGCTACTTATTATAGTACTAGAATGTTTTCTAAATACTCTATAATAAAGATTGGTAAATGAGGAATATAAAATTGACAGATATTTTAAAATAAAAATCGACCGGAATTAATAGCTATTGAAGAGAGGAAATTGATTTTAAACTTTCTCCTACATTTTACATAAAGTGACGTTAAGCAGTCAAGGAAATGGCTTTATTGGGCTTCGTGGGAACGCTCAACCAGAACCAACTAACCATACTCTAAGTCGTTAACATACCTCCTTTTACTCGCACGTCAGTAGAAGTTGTGAAATGTCGTGCATGCGCTGTGCAGATCTCCAAACAGTGTTTGTTTCTATTCTAGTTTGTGGAAGCGCTTCATCTTATACAATTTTTTCATTATGAGATTGACAAGAACTAGTTCACAACAGTAGGATACACTACAACTTTATATATTAACTTTCGTATTTAAATTTAAAAAATCATTTTCAACTATTGCCAATTGTAACAAACGCACCTCGACACTGCAAACAACTTACTTTGATCACAATTCTACTCTGCGTGCTCTTATATTTCAGAGCGGTGTATCGAGATGCCAACCTCTACATAATGGATGATCCGCTGTCTGCAGTAGATACTCACGTCGGGAAACACCTGTTTGATGAGTGCATAGGTACATACCTGGCAACTAAAACGAGGATACTAGTCACCCACCAGCTGCAGTATCTCAAAGAAGCTGACATGATCGTTATACTCAACGAGGTAACAATGATGTAACTTAATGGGATTGTGATCTTCAACTCCATTCGGTAATATTACAAAGTATTGTGTTACAAATGGCAAGAATAAAACCAAGTGACATTTCAAACAAGTAGACTACCATAATTATTATTCATGTCATTCAATTGGTAAGAAATAATCTTTATGTTCGAATTTAAAGTGAAAATGGGTTCGTTCTGTCATCCCTAATAATTAAGAGCCAGCGATTACTCCTCTCTCAGTTCCTCTTGTAGCTGTATAGGGTAACCATAATCTAGAATGGAAACAAAGTCCTCTTTCTTGAGTCTTTCAAAAGACATTAAGAAATGCCACGTATTCACAGTTTAGAGTTTCCAACAGGGTTTGTATTCAGTCACCTTAGAGTTATATTTAGAGATGGACAAGTGAGATTCTAGGGTACATTCTCATTTTGTGAAATGATTGTATTATGTTTACAAAAATAATATTTCTCACGTTTCAAATTGTTGCCAGTTGCAAGCCTCACCCCTGTGAGACATAGAATTTGCTAAAATGTTTGCAAGCAGGCCATGTTAAACAAACACATATATTACAATTCTTCCCTGACCATATTAATTTATTTTCATGTTTTAAAACCTTGTTACGCCATGCTCTTCCCTATCCTCTCCCTTTTTTCGTGATAAATTTGAGCGATGAGGACTTACTGAGTCATACAGCTCAACCAAACGCTCACCGAGAGAGAACAGTGGTACTAGTCAGTACAGAAAACGGGGAGAGCGATTTCTTAACCTAAAGCACCCTCAGAGGAAAGTACAAACATCAAGAGAAGCAAGATAATTTGATAAACCCTTTCAGTTTATAATTAATTCTATGTGCATTGTGTTCCTATTATAAAGTATCATAGTTTTGTTATGATGTGTAGTTTTAGTACCTCGGCATAAAGAAATCTTGTATTGTTATTGGGTAATATTGACCAAGTTAGAAATAGAATTAATTCCGATCGCATCCCAGCCCCATTCCCGCCCCCCCCTCCCCACTTACCAGACCTTGGACCTTTACTCTTTTAGAAGGGGTTGTCCGAGTTCTAGGAATTTCTGAGCCCAATTCCCTTAACTAAAGGAGCGCCTCGTCACCTTCGTTACCACCCCAGATTGATGGAACTGTTTCGAGATTATTTCAGAGAGACTGTCCAATCTCTTCTGACCACTCCCATTCACCTTCTCCTCTGTAAGTGCAGGTCACTAACGTGCAAAGTCCCTGAACTTCTCTAGCTAATGTCCAACCATGCCATCGACGTCATGTTTCTGAGACCGGGTGGATCGTTTTGGTCAACGGAGGGAGGGTGGGTGGCCACGTTAGATTGGGTGATTCTGCAGCACCACCGGCTGTCCCGGGATTAATTTCCCTGGAGGTCATGGGGCTGAGGCTACTAGGAGCCACGTATTAGATCGTGGTCCCGACTGTCTATGGTTTTCTTGGGTCACCTTGTTTTTAGCAAATCTGGTGGTCCTTCGAGGTTTCGACGTCAGTGTTGTGCTGGCAGGTGACTACAATGATAGGCACACATCTTGGTGATATGCTGCACCTCCACCCCTCTTCCCCCAGGGACCGTTATCCATCGATTCGCTGATGGACAAGGTCCCTTCATCCACCACCCTCACCTGCCTTCCTATCGACCTGAACACCCTTCCTATTTTCCAAGACCTCATTTTGACCACGAGGAAGCCATTCTTCTCCCCTCTGGTCACACACTTGTTGCAGTCCTCCGATCATAGCCCAGTGACCTGTGACCCGCAGTTTCTTCTACTGCCTGTGGAATCTCCTCCCGATTTCAATTACCACCACGTGAACTCGCCTGGATTCCACGCTAGGCTGGTCTACGTGGTCCTTTCCGCCCCCTCTATCCGTTATGTCAAGGGGCTAGACCACCATGCCCGTCTATTTGCGTCCTCCCTCCTGTCTGTTGCGTCCTCTTCTATTCCTGCATGTTGACATCCACTCCTGGGCCCTCCCCTACCCCTATCATTCTAAATCAGCGGCTCTCAAACTTTTTTAGATTGTACCCCTTGGCCATGACTAAAAGTTGAATGTATCCCCAAGGGAAAAAATTCCAAATGACAGGCATTAAAAAAATATGACCACATGGTAAATTACTGATCCCTTTAATCTAATAACTAAAAATAACTCTAATCACAATATTTCAAATGTGACAAAGCTATTTAGAGTTAATTCCACTGTTATACCCTTAACATGATCTCTTAATGAGTATCGTTATGGTCAGTTTAAAAAAATACTCTAAAAAGTCTGTAGAAAAGTTTTGCACGTTTTTTTCGTACATTTTTTTTTCAAAAATAAAGAAAGAAAGTCCACATAAACAAAATATTTTCAAATTTAAATTTGTAATTCTAATTCTGGGGCTAATATATTATTAATCCCAAAATTTTTCAGTGAGAGGGGTGTGGCTGCATGGCTTGGCATCATACTATGATGTCTGGTTGTCCAGTTCAAACTTTAAAGCGGAGGTCCGACTTCAAATTTAGCCTATTGCGATACTTACTTTTTTTGGTACACCATGGATGAAAAACCACTCTCACAGAGATATGTTGTGAGAAAGAGATCATAAATTGCTAATGTAGAAGGTGTCAAGTAGAGAGTTGAAAACTATCAGAAATTGGTCTCCAGCCGATAGCAAATAAGGGAAAAAGAGGGGTGGAAATAACCAAAAAACGGTAACTGCTAACAATTAGGGTTTTCCATAAATCCCTTGTTATTTTTCTAATTTCCCTTGAGAACTGCTTGCTTACCCCATAAAAGGTGCCAGCGCATTCCAGTTTGAGAACCACTGTTCTAGATGAGATGCGGCTCCGATACAGGGCACAAACTTTATGGCAGTGGTCTCACCTCCATAGAGCCAGGGAGGTCTAAAGAGTCCTCCACCCCCACTGTCGGCAGCTACTTTGGGGGGGGGGAGGTAGGCTCAGTGGAGGAGGCTCCATGATCTTGATACAAAGGATCTCTCCTGGTGGCGCCACTTGAGGGTGGTGTGGCACAGGTGAGATCCAAGACCTGAGATATGTGTGGGGGGTGGCTTGGCATCCACAACCTCGGACTGAGCGGAGGCATTGGCAGTAGCGTTTGAGGCCAGTTTCACGTGGTGGCCGGGTTCCCTGGTGAGAGATCCGGACCCTCCTGTGGAGATCCCTTCACATCCTTTTCTCACCCCGGTCGAGGACCAGCCCCTATATCCCAACTTTTGATTGGTGACCCCTCGTGAGCTGTCTCGGGTGCTTGCGAGGCTAAAACCACGTCCACTCTGGGGTTCAATTGGGTTTCTCCACTTATCCTTATCCACCTTTTTCACAAGGCTTTCGTCCTCCTGCTCCAGATCATCTATGCCATCCTGACGCTTCTCTACTTTCCAAACCAGTGGAAGGCGGCTTATGTGGTCCACATATATAAAGTGGTGGAGAGATTAAACCTGGCTAGATTGGGGCTTCGCTGGAGGTGAACCCCTTCCTGTCGGATCACCAATTCAGCTTCCAGAAAGACCTGTCGATGATCCACGCGGTTGCCAAGGTAGTTGACCTGGTGACCGGTGCGTTCAATGCCAGGGCCCCGATGGGTTTCATGGTATTGGACGTTAAAGGGGCCTTAGACAGTACGAACCATCGTGGGCTTCTCACACCTCTTATCAGGGCGAGTTTTGCACTACCCATCATCCATCTCCTCTTTTCCTTCCTCGGTGACCGTTCCTTCAGAGTGAAAATCGATCATACCCTCTCTTCACCACATCAGATCCTAGCAAGAGTCTCTTAGGGCTCCTGCTTTTCCCCCATCCTGTCTATATTCATTGTTCGTGCGAGAAATACCCATCCCACGTGGAACGATTTTGTTCCAGTTCGCGGATGACACTGCAATCTTAGCACAGTCCCCGGAAGCGAGTATGGTCTGGGCCAAGCTTACCTTCACGCTACGGGGGCTGTCAGCCTATATTCAATCCCCGTCCCTGACTATCCAATCCCAGAAGATGCAGTCTAAATTGTCCACACGTTGGATAATGGGACCCCTGTAGCTACTGTGAGTAGAGGGTGCCACTTTCCAGTAGTTGCCAACGCTCCGGTGGCTGGAGGTGACCCTGGACGCGATATGTAGTTGGGACCCGCACTCGCATTTGGCGATGGGCAGGTATAGAGGCGTCAGGGTGAATCTGGCTCCTTTCCTGCACCCAATCAGTCCGTTGGCATACGGACATTAGATAAGACTTTTTATGCTCTGTGTAGTGTCCATCCTGCTCTATTCCGCTTCCGTATTTTCATACTTACCCAGATTCAGATACAATCATGTCCGTACTATAATACACTTGTGCCTTCGCCTAATTCTCAGTGGTCCATTCCGTGTCCCAAACCAAGTTCTCCTGACATGGTAATGCCTCCTCTACCTGGACAGCCGTATCCACGGAGTGTCGGAGAGATATTTCAGTTGGGTGCTAGCCAGCTCCAACCAGATAATCCGGGTCATCGGTGATTACGATTATCCTGCCCATCCTTACTGTCGTATCAGGGACGGTGTGGTGAACCCCTTCGTCGACGTTGGGAGGTGACCTGGGAGTTAAATTGGGGGCTTCATGACCACTCCCTCCAGCTGTGAGAGGTAGGGAGGAGTGGCCAGGTATCGAGTGGTACTGGCCTTGGGGCCGTGATTGAGGATAATGAGTGAGTTTCCTGGCTGTGATCCCTGGCTATGAGAGACCAGGGGTAATGTGGTGAGGATTCCCGTCAAGGAAGGAACCGATTGGATCAATATGGGTTGTGCGGGAGGGTTTCAATGCCTCCCACTTTATTAAGTTTTTGTGTCTTAATTTAGGATGGACTCAGAATTCTCCATTATTTTCCCTTTTTACACTCGAGGACTGCAATGGGTTGATGTGTGAGTCTAGTTTATATTTATATTTACCGTCTATTTGTGTATATCAATGTATTTGTGTATTCGATAGTAAATTAACTGTTAAAAGAAAGAAAGTAAACTTTTAAACATCTTTGATATTATTTACTTCACCCCAGGTTTGCGCTGTATCTGAGCTCGTCTTAGCGCGATATTCCCACCATCGGTTTGCACCGTTCCTGGCCACATATTGGTTTAATATTCCCAGCATCAGGTTGTACCATCTGTCTGTGTCCCGGATTTTATCCACAAATCATCCCACAGGATGTTACAGATCCTTCAGGGAACCTAACAAGTTAGGAACGTGACCCCAAAAACAAATACTGTGCTCATCAGGGAATCGCAGCGTACCCAGTTTCAAGAAACGTGACCCACCTTGGTGGCATAGTTAGCTAACGCGCTAGTTTTATGTTGAGCTAGACCGCCAAGTACGGGAAGATTGAAGTTCAAATCTTGCTCGGGTAAAGTAAGGTTGGTTTTTCCTAAATAGTTTTCCACTATCCCTCAATGCAATTGCGGGCTCACTTCATCTATATTCAACCCTCTCAATTCCTAAATTATTAGCGTAATTAAAACTTAAGCGTATAACCCGAACGGGTAGTAAGACGTGGTGCTAAGTAGTTAAGATATGTGGGACACGAGGCTGAAAACACTTCAAAGAGGCCCAAATCTGGAACTGAGCAAATTGCAAATTCCTATGGGTCCTCCGATAACTCCCTCTCGCCTCGCCCCCCCCCCCTCCCTTTTCAGTTCCTATCTTGCCCTACCCAACTAGGCCCGATGAACTCAGCCTTCCATCGCAACTCTTTCTAAGAACCTCTTACAGTCCTTGACAGCCCATCAGATCCCCGATGGTATCTCTCACCCTTAGACGTCTCAGTGGTTAGAGCTCTCTTAGTAATAAAACTATGTAATTTCGCCCCTCAAAACAAATCCAAAGCCTCCTCCATCCCGCAGGAACACTTCCAACGAGACTTTGAATCTGTCCTGAAACAGGAATAGCTCCGGACTAGTTACAGCTGAACCAAACCTTTATCCTCCCTTCTACTCCACTACAGAAAAATCGGGCACACAGCATAACGAGCGTAACAACCTTTAAAAATAACATATTACCTAATAATTTGAAGTTTACAGCAGTGGTTACACTATTTAATAAATAAAATATTCGATCCTATGAATATGGTGCCTGAAATAACACAACTGATTGGTCTTTCCCCCAGGGCGTGGTCGTGAACAAAGGTACATTCGAGGAGGTACTCAAGAGTGGCCTGGACTTTGCCAAGCTACTGCCAAGTGCTAATGAAGATGAGCCAGAGGAAGATCCTCCATTAATCCGGAAATTACGTTCGAGACAGAGCTCCACCATAACAGTTAACGTAAGTTGCACAACCAAACACCAGTGACATAAGACAACATATAGAGGCACGGGAAATATCAGTTTCAAACTAAATTTGTAGCATATTAGTTTCTCAAAGTATTATTTACTAACTTTTTAAGATAGAGTACCCCAAATTTGTTCTTCTTAATACTTTGAGCCAAAGAGCACAGTGCCCTTTGGATTAAATTTCCACAATCCAATACTAGAATGCTGCAGTTTTTTTTATACCAAACTAATTCTTCAATCACTAAGAACAGCATTGCATTGACTTTTTCATCAACACTATTTACAGGCAAGGGCGTAGATGGCTGATTTTTCTTCCCTTTAGCCAATAAGTTTTTATACGTATATATGGACCTCCTTTGGGAAAAGAGTCGTCCATCAAATTCCAGGAGGGTCTGTAACCTCCCCACCCCCACACCCCATAGCCTACCCTTTCTACGCCCTTACTCACAGGAGCCCATTTGCTTTTAATGTCGTATGTCCTAATAATGCAGATTTTGTTTCTTATGTATATGGTTAATGGCAACTCTGTATAGTGTACTTACTGGCTCACATCTTGGTTAATGGCAACTGAACCAAATCAAATTGTATTCCTTATTGTGTGTGCTCAGAAATTTTACGGTGAAAATAACATTACTTATTATCATTACAAAACAAACAACTTTTTTATTTGGACACAAGAATCAGGTTTACTGTGGAAACCGTTAAATACCTTGGTTTGAAAATATTTCCACATGTTACAGCATTTTCAATTTAGCATCCTAGATTTCAATTTATTTAAAAAATATATCACTCTTAAAACAGTTGTTACCTCTTAAATTATCAATAATGTGTTGTTTTTTTACTACACCTAACGTAGATCTCTTAGCTAACAGTGCATTGTAACGTGACCGCAGAGTATACAAGATGACGCTGATGTCCTAGACCCCGAGGAATCAGAAGAGTTTCAAACTAAGGGCGCTGTCAAGTGGGTGACATATTGGAGGTACACCCGGGCTGGAGGGAACATTTGTTTCTTGTCTTTCGTCTTCTTCATGCTCTGCTTCAGCCAAGTGACGACCAATGCGGTGGACTTTTGGCTTACATTCTGGTATGTAGCTGATAATACACCTGAACACGATCCACAGACTTAACTAACTAAAACTTATGGGATTGTCTAATGTGTTATAGCTACAATTTAAATCCCAACATGATTTAATACCATATTCTCACTACTGTTTAGAAGAACACATATTTTCAAATACAGGACAGTGTTAGCAGTACCTATTACCTGGCTCTCAGAACTAATTAAGAACGATTGTTTGGGAATTAATCGATAAAGAGATAATTAAAGAGTATTACAAAATGAAAGCAGGTGCTTGGTGTGATCCTACCTGGGGGAGATGATCACTTGGAAGCGTTGTTTTCCCAATAGGTCTACCTAGGTGTTGCGATGGTGTGCTTGAATAATCACACGGATTAATTTGTTGTAGTGTCAGATAAATATGTTTGATTAAGATGAGTGATAGTGAGTGGTAGTGATGAGGGCTGTGAGTCGCGGTGGTGACGCACGTCCACCTTTGAAATAAAAACTTTACGGACTGAAGATAAACGTGCGTAAAGGCACAAGAGAGCAAAATGTACCACCCTTACTAAAATAAATTAATATAAAAGGGTGGTAGAGAGAAAAGGGTGATATTTATAAAATAATAATGAATTTTTATGAGAAATAGCTAGTATAGTAAACATTAATGAAATCTATATTAAAAATAATAAAATATCAAGTAATAAAGACCAAACAAAAATACACATACATATTACCTTGCTCTCAGGTTGGTTTTAAGAATATAATATGTCATAAAACTATCACTCAGATATAATTCATTGTAAAGCTTGATGTATTTTTCTCACTTATAATTTGTTTAATCAACCCTTGTTTACAGTGATCATTATATCGGCACACCCACATATCTCTACGTTGTATACAGAGAAGGTACCTTTCTATTTTCTTGTTTTTTATTAGAGATGTGTAATAAAACCCTCTAATACTAATATCGTAGATAAAACAGTTCTAGGATCGCTCATAACTAAAAATTCATTGTTCTCGATCGATGATTTCTAGTAAAGTTCCTAGAATATAGGACTAACATTAAACTTACACAAAATTTTATTCGTATTTTACATAGTGTATTGATATGTGAAATAAAACATTTTTATCACTTCCATCTTCCTACAAAATCTTTGAAGTGATACGATTTACAACGATTGTGAATAATATTTATCCTAACTTGAAATCAATTTTTTAAGGTGGGGAATTTCGTCGTTTTGTATATACAGTACTTTCAACTGGAGATCATTCATCTTCTTCGATGATTTCTTGATTTTGTCAGGTTAATTTTATGTTGTGGATAATTTACGTGGTAGTTTTATGATACCTCACTCACAGCCCACAGGGTCATTTGAATATTCTTTGTTCTCGCTACCCTGTCTTTAACTGCTACCCACGGATCATCGTCACACATCGTGTTCGTACATTATTCTCCTAAAGGTGGGAGTAAAACAAAACAAGGATAGAAACATGACAATTATGAATTTCAAATAATCTATATTTAATGTAGTCTCTTAGTATTCATATCAAGAAAAATGGATATTAAATTTGATAACTGTCCCTAGCTCAAGTCTCAATTTTATAACCTTTATATTTGTACAGTTCTTTTGTTCAAAATAATGAACTTATTAAAATTTGATTTTGCTTTGATCTCATATATTTATATTATTATTGTCTTTAAGCAATGAAAAATAAGTTAGCTAATTTTATTCTAAATAGATTTTGTTTTAAAATAATTTTATTAAACATTAATATGATATAAATAATTCCATAAAATACATTATGTACTTTGTATGTTAGCTTAAAAATCACAATAAATTACAACAATTATTTTAAGGAATATTAGCTCTCCAGGTAGGTGCAGTAAATACAAAACGTGGACAAAGTTATCAAGTACAATAATTATTTCATAAGAAGAATGTTAAACCAGTGTTCTAGAATTTGATACTATGCAGTAACATGATTTAGCTAGACCCATGGAACTTTGATGTCTTCATAATATTTGTTGAATCAACTTTCCTTTAAACCCCCTCCCAAATCCCCCCAAAACCCTTATTTTTATCTATGCGAAGAATGTAGCAAATCTTCACACTTGTCGCATCTTTAGTAGGGATGGATTGAGTACAAAGTTGTATTTTAGTTGTATGCACAGATTTTGGCCTACACCGTGAGAAAAGGGCATGATTATGAATGTATGTATGTATGTATGTATGTATGTATGTATGTATGTATGTGTGTATGTATGTATGTATGTATGTATGTATGTATGTA
>CABFVX010006609.1:0-38072 GCA_902151425.1 Timema shepardi
CAACTTTATTGATATAAAGTTATTGACTTCGAGTATAATTTCCAACATATCTCATTATGATATAATGAGACCATTTATTGTCATCTACGCTATTGTCATTTAATTGAATAAACTACTCTTTGTTGAATTTACATATTTTTATAATTTCCATTTACCTTGTACGTTAATTTACATCCTCTCCCTTTTATTACCTTTTAATGGTTGGGGTAGTATTGTGAGACGTAGAGAGGGTGTAACATCATCTGGGTCAATGTTCCATCCATGTGCAAGTAGGTCATTGAACTGATCTTCAGGGGTACTCTGGTGCTGGAACGCACCGGAATGCTGGTCCGGTACTACCTTTTCGGAGGAATAAAAAATGTCCTTTCACATAAGGCTATGAAGGATAAGCCTTTTACCAAAACTTTGGAAGCGAAAATTGCCATTAAAGAAGGAACATTTAGCGGCGTTCACTCATAGAAAATCATAAAATTCCAACCATAAATCATCAGTAGTTTATATCAAGTGTAATCAATAACTCAAAAAGAAGATTGTGTATCACAATTTCTAGCCACAAACCCTATGGGTTAAGTACGTCATTACATCAAGAACCCGATAAGTGGCCTATTGATAAACCTGCAGGCTTTGGCGAAGCGGAGAGTGAGAAGTTGTGTGGAAGGTTTAAATTAAGTATACTCAAAATCAAAAACAAATACAGGGATTTTGTCAAAAATCATACAAGGATACTAACAAATTGAACTCCTTTGTTTAACTGCATGAAACTAATTCCATGCAGTTCAATTGACTGTGAAAGCGGGTTCAGTCTTATGAACCTTATTATTACACTCACCCGTACGAGACTGTCAGTGCCATATGCATAAAGTTTGATGTTTGTTAAACTGCACGGCCCAAATTTGTGATACTAGGACGCAGAGCCACATGTAAAAGCATGGCTTCGAAAACACTGGACTGCAGACGATACACAAATGAAACGAGCAAAACCAACTACCCTGGAGAATATAAATCCATTTGCTAAGTTTTTGCAACACTATGGACATGTGGGCGTATCAAAATTGGACTATTTAAATGAATACAACCTTTTATACTCTGATGTTTCAACTATTAAATATTAAGTTGTTCAAAGGTTCAAAAAGTAATTTTTTTTATGGATATTAAAATTGTTTGGATTGATTCCTAAACTTTTTCTCACTTTTATTGATATGTTACTAACAAATTATTAACCGCTAAAAAAAATATAACCTATCTTATACAAATCAGAACAAACTGAAATGATCCTTGCTTTTGGATATCAGTAGGTAAATAGTGTCAAAATAAGTCGCTAAAAATCTAATTCGCGAAAAAAAGTAAAACATTTGACATCAAAATGACAAGTTTTGCTTTTTACCAATGTAAACAGTAAAATGATTGTGCATTTTTCATAACATTATCATGTAGCCAGGTGCCTGTGGCTGTGGACCATATTCTGGCATTCTGCTATAATACAAAATCAATTGTTCTGGTACTGGAAAATTTATTAGTGCACCCCTGCAGTTATCTGGTGTTATATCATTTGGGTGACACCGAGAGTTAGGTGCTATGGGGGGCGGGGGGTGTATTCAGGTGAAGAGTGATTGAGAGTACAGTGGGGTGGGAGATAATCTGAAGAACGAGATGGTGGTTGGTTATGAAACGTGAAGTTGCATTGTATTTGTCATTATCAAGGTCAAAGGCAGGTTTTGAACTCAATGCACTTTACTTCTGGAGTCGTCAGAGTTATCTCTCCGACCATGAGGGTGGACACGGTCTTGGTGCATTGGTCAGTGAACACTTTGAAAATTTGCCAAATTTTCCACATCCCAGTGGTCAAGTTTCTTACAGGTTTTGATCCACTTCGCTTCTTTATATTGGTTAATGTTGCGTCTGATGAACTCTACGTGAACATTGACTTTAATTGAAAATAGTATGGTGAGCCTTTCAGACAAAAGGACGATTCTCACTTTGCCGGAAATAAAAGAGAAAATTAAATAATAAAAAGGAACGACTAGATCGAGTGAAGTTCCTCGTGTAGTGCTAAAAAAAATTGACTACACTCGATAAAACAACCCTATCATTCTACTCGATTATTTTTACTCGATTCCATCCATGACTTGCTGCAATGTATATACTAGAGTTAAGTCATATGTGATATACATATTTGTGATCTGTGATTTATCTGTTTGGTTACTTTGTAAACTTGACGGTGTTACTTTGGTATTGTTGTTTTTACTTTTAACCTTCTAAAAGTATAAATGAAAGAAAATTACAGGACATATACACTTTTATTAATTTGACTTGAATTATAAACGATATAGAAATGGGACGAAGATCAATTAATACCACTAAAAGTGGGAAATATATGAATCCTACAGACCAAGCAAGTAAGAAAATAAACACCAGGGTTGAATCTTATTATTATTATTATTATTATCACCGCGTCTTACTACCCGTTCGGGTTATACGCACTTACGCTAATGTGTAATGGTAGGGTGATTGTGAGATGAAATGGAGGACCTACAGTTAAACGTGGAATCCGAACCACGGTGGAGGCCTGGCATTCCCCACATTCACAAGATGTCTTGTCAGAGGTGAAGGAAGGGTTTGGTTATCAGATAAATTTGTGCCGGGACCGAGGATTGAACCCCGGCCGCCAGCATAGAAGTCTGACACCTTAACTTACCCCTAGACCGCCAGGTCACTGGTTGAATCTTATTTATCTACTTATGAATCCTTGCTTTGCTTTCAACCCTTCAAAGTGACATTATCGTCAATGGCGTGGATTCGAACGGTGAGTCATTATGGTTTCCGACGAGAATAGGTCAAACTGGGCGGAATTATTAACACTTTTTCTGGTTCAAATTTTGGAAAATTAGGCCCTATATATTTTATTACTATCTATACATCCAACAATAACAGGTTTCCAATCTTGAATTAATATTATGTATATATATTTTTAAATTCAATCAAAACTTGATTAAATTTCAGAAGAGAGTAGGCTAAATATTTAAATGAACGGAATTGCCACATGATACCAAAAGTATTTTAAAACACAATATTTAGCATTATTATTAATAATATTATTGCACCCATCCCAAACTTGTAGGCCTAGATGATTTTTTTTTCCAAACACAATTTCAATAATTTATTCAACTATCACACTGTTTAATACAACAAAATAATACTGCAAATCATCTTCTGACAATTCCGACTAACTATTGTGATTGTGTCATTCAATGTAGACAGTCAATATTATGATTCCGACTACCGACAAGCGGGAATGACACTATGTAGACGAGCCATTAAGAAAACCTGGAATTCTACAATTGATGTTTGACTGTAAATGTCCAGTAACATGTTCGGTCATTATATTTGAAAACTATCTTGAACCTCAAAAACACCTAGCTTTCTACAAAATCATTTAATTTAGTCCAATAGCTCTTGATATGATTAGTCCAAGTATTATTATTATCACCGCGTCTTACTATCTGTTCAGGTTATACAGACTTACGCTAATGTGTAATGGTGGCTGGTGATTATGAGATGAAATGGAGGACACACAGTTTAATGTGGAATCCGAACCACGGTGGAGACCTGGCATTCCCCACATTCCCAGGTTGTATTAATACAAGTATTTGAGTCAACATTTTTTTCCCATGATTTACAGTTTAATGGATTAAGGTGACACAGCCTTCTAAATCCTCAACAAAAAATTATGCTTCCCAGCATTCGGTCCAAATTTGTTAACAATACCTTGTATAACATCTTTTAAGATTATATTATGCAGTGTTTTAGAAAATTTGTTTGGCTGGTACATAAAAAAATGACACCTTGATGCTTAGACATATATCAAAAATACCCAAAACCCATAATAAAACCGCCCGGTGGTTTTTCCTTTTTGAGAGAATGATACATCAATTTGAACTACAACCCCAGGTTTGCCTTGAAATTTAAATATTACTCACACGGTTACAACTTATACAAACAGTTGTCGTTGAAAAATAGGTAGAGTTACACAATCAAAGCTCTATGAGAATTGAATAAGCTTGATACTTGACAATACAAAAATCATAATGATAGGCCTATAAATACAATACATATTAATTGATTAATGTACATTTAAAAAGAGTTTATCATTCAAGACTCAATTTGAGAATTAATAGCACACTTAAAACAATAACCCAAACTAGTTTACACGTAAATATATTGTTTTTAAAAAAGCGCAAGAGACGTCTGAAATGACCACATTTATTTACTCCCTAACAAACCCAACTCTTGCAAATGTAAAATGTTAGAAGTTCTTTTCAACTTAAAAATCTGTATACGTACGTCCTCCAAAGATGCAGCTTCTTTTTAATTATCACACTCATTCATAGTGACTGAATCCTCATAGCAACTTATCCATTTAAATAAAATTCATTGTGATTTGACTAGTTACATAGCATAATCACATTGTTATACAGTAACTTAAGAACTAAATTAATTTGGTGCTCGAATCCCAGCTGGATGTTCTGCAGGTGGTATTCCTAAATGGTTTTTCACACTCTCTTTACTCAAATTGAGGTAAACCTACATTTCCATTAAATTCTAGTTTCCTCATTCTTACCCCAATAGTGCAGTATAATATGGCTAACTCGGACAGTTACTAAGATGATGTGCAAGAAATGAACTTGTTTGGTTACCTCTAAATAAACTCAGGATGTTAAGTTTGTCAATCCAGTGAACAAATCAAGTACAGTACGGTAGCCTAACTGCTTCATTATATATATACTTCTTACTGGCACAGTGCAGTTGTCGCTAGGGTACACCTATTTAAAATTTGCAAGCTATTGAATTGTTAGGGACAAAGCCCAGTTTTGAATACTGGCAGTACTGGTAGCAAGGCGTAACCATTTTAAAAGTGTTACTAGATAGCTAGGCCTACACTCTAGAGCACACACTCCCCACAATTGTGTTAGAAAAAAAATTAAATAGTCTATTTACAATCACTGTAGCCTACACTAGTGTTGGCCTTATAAATCTAAAAATAAACTAGGGTTCACAAAAAAAAAACCACACCAAATAGTGATGGCAAACTGCTTTGTTCTTGCCTGTCCCAATGGGCTTTCCAAAATATTAGGTATGTGCTGGCCATAGTTCTCAACACGGCTGACAAAAATAGCACTGGCGGCATGGATCACATGTGGTGGCTGCATACACTACACCACCATCTTTATGGCCTCTCATCCACAAGACAATTTACAAGCCCTAAAGCGCCAGACAACAGGGTATAGACAGGGTTGTGGAGTCGATACCCCAAACCTTCGACTCCTCTATTTTTCTATTGTCCAACTCCTTCAAAAATGTCTAAAGTATCTTAATTAGTAATTACAAATTTTACTGCAGTAAAATCCTTCACCAAAGATATATTCATGGGAAGCTTCTTTGGCATTATGAATTTATATTTGAATAAATTTGTCAGTCCAAACTACAAATATTGGTCCTAAAGAATACAAAAAAAATAATTATAAAATTAAAATGATATAACTACCATGTATTGTTATAATAGTATACATTTTTTTTTAAACCAGAGCTGGTACATTTTTTCGACTCCGACTAAATCTAAAATGGCTTCCGACTCCACCGCCTTGTATAGGAAAGCAACTGGTCAGTCAATGTGGTATTTTGTTTAAAAACACTGCACTGGACAACAACCTCTCAGGAATTAAAACTGTGCTGCGAACATCTAGTTGTCATTCTTCCATGGACACTTTCCAGTCTTCTCTCCTGCCTCCTATCTGCCCATCACGGCACCATTATCTCGTCAACCTTCCTCTCTTACCTCCTTTCTGCTCCCCGTGGTAACTCGCCGGAACTCTCTTACATTTATCCTACCCACTCATTTCTTTATCATCTCACCACACCATGGCCTGCCCAAACGGAATACACTTGTCAGAAGGGACAAGGTTGCTAGAAGATTTGAATGTTCAAACCCATAAGGTCATTTGAAAGTCAGCTAAACTGTTGTAGCCTTTGGACAAGAGAGTACATGATAACTTAAACAACCAACAGCCATCAAGTTCATTGTCATATATCTGAGCATGTGTGTGGCCTTTAGAAGAAACATAGCTTGATTGGTCAAATTAAAGATAATTATGCATTGTGTTATTAAAGAGGGACACAAGTAAAAATGTTATTTGAAGTTCTAAGGCTCTTCTAATTCTATTATAACTAGCATAGTGTTAGGATGCATGGCTCATTATTTCAGTAATACCATTCTAAGTGATTATTAAGTCTCATATAAAATATCTACGATAAGTTTTTAGTCAGCTTTTGTCAAATTATAGTGACCTGTAATGGAAATGGTGAGCTATTGTAAGAACACAGTAGGAAGGCCAGTATCAGACAGTTATTCAAAAGCTATTAAAATTACTTTCTTATATTCATATGTCAAGTCAGATTATCTGTAATGGTTAATTATTATTTAGATAGTATCAATACGCATAGAGTAAAAAGCCTTATAATGATAATGTGATCAGTGTTGACAAAAAAAAAGGTTAAATTTTCTAATCTCTTTGGACTGTAATATGAGTGAAACCAATAAGGAAATATTACTTTACCCTTTCAAGCGTCGCTTTTATAAGTTCCTCAAACTCTTTCTCAGGCTGACTTAATTCCTGTAGTGCAATAGTTCAAGTCTGTAAATGCATTACAAATTACTGACAACTGATGACGCTCCACACGCTGCAATGCAATTCACAAGCGGACGACTAAATACATCATAAATGCTAGAGAGGCTAAGGAATATGTAACTCTAAGGAATTTGGTTTGTATTTCACAAAACTTTTGTGTCTACTGGTTATTGTAAAATATAAACATGCAGCACATAAATTATATTTCCAAACAGTTAAGAAAGGGTTATGGGCACTGGCTTGGACATGCCTGCTAAATGTCTCCACAGGTTCTTGCACAGGCAGCGAGTGCCAAAAAGATTTTCTGATACAAGACAATAGTAGTAAAGGTGCAGGGTCGATGTTTTCTTTGAATTTATTGAAAGAGAGTTTAAGTTGCATTTTTCATGTAGCCTATAGTTTTTGATCAAATAGTATATTATTACACTAAGAGTCCAAACACTAAAAGTGAGCTTATATCCTGTATACAATTATTTACAGTTTCATAATAATATAATAATCAAATTGTAATAGAATTCATTTTATGGCTTGTTTCATAATTAGGTAGTTATTTTTAGTTTCTCAGTTATCATTGCAATGCATTGTATCTTCAAGTGTGCTTGGTATTGTAGCCAGAAACCCGACTTCGATGCATGGAAATCTGACTATTTATTTATTTATTCAAACAAATTTTGTATAATTACTGTGTAACAGTCATTTATACTAAAGACACTCTTCTTAGTAGTGTATGCCTCTATTTTAACATACTAATTTGTGCTTAGTTTATATGTTAATACAATTTTGAAGAACATAATTGTTTGTTATTAAATAGATTTTAAACAATTTCAGGAAAAGAAGCCAGGAAAAAGGAGTTAAAGAAGAATAAAAAGCAAAGACAAATGGTTCGAGCAGCAGTTTTGAAAGGGAAAGATCCTATTCAACTCATTTCAGAGATGGAGAAGATTGATCAAATGGGTGGGTGTAAGATTAAGTTAAATGTTTAAATTTAATTTCATCTTAAACTTTTTCTTTTCTAAAAATGTTTACAACATCTATATTAATAGAATGACAAGTTTGTGTATCTGTAGGCCTATGTCTTGTCTGTCTGAGCATTGCGTGATACCTACAGTACACAGAGGTCTGAAATTTAAAAATTAGTAACCCCTGTGCACAAATATGTATATCATGAAGCCAGAATTTTAAAATTTTCATTAGAGTTTCTTAAATTAACTAAAAACTGGGTCAGAAGAAAAAAAATGAAGTTTTTGTCCTGTCTGTTTGAAACAAAGAAAAGCAATCTTATTGCATAGTCACTCAGGGCAACGCTGGGTTCTTTTGCTAGTATTTAATAAAATGAATATGTAAGTTATCATATCTCAATCCAATCAAGCACAATCAAAGTGTTTATCTTATAAATGTGAGAGGGCTAATATACCTTAAGTCTTGGGAGCAACATTTTCATGTCGTGCTAATATGTAACTTGTTATATCACTGTTCTGGAAATAATGGGGCCTGGTGATTTAAATATTCAACATCACAATATATTGTCTGGGTTCAATCGGCATTCGGAATATATAGTGATTTTATTTTTTGAGTTTTCATGGTTATTCAGTGACGGTGGGAGGAGACTAACAGCTATGCGCTCTGATCAATAAAAAACTGGTGTATAGAATCTGCTGCAGAAAATAAATATATTTGAGTGAAGAAATATTTACTAAGTAGATATTCTTGTAATAGCGATAACAAAAAAAAATTAGCTTAATGATGGTCTTGTATATTATTTGTTGAGCCCTAATATCATTTTGATATAAATAGTTATTATCTATAACATAATTAATAATTCTACTTTAGTGACCCAATTTATTTATTTTTGTTAAGTATATAAAATGGATTTTATATAATTCTTAACAATTATTTTCCATCAATAGCTCATGAGCATAATATAAGTTAAAATTGCTCTTTGATTTTTTAGTCAACTCGGTGACTAAGAATACTGAGTTAAAAGACTTGTACACACAATAGCGAAGTACTTAGAGACTTTTTGACACCAACAAGTCTGTTAATGGTTGGGGAACTAGTGTTGATTATGGTTGAGGGGATGTTGCTAAGGGCTTGGAAAGGGGGCAGGGTGAGGATGAGGGTAGGGAGAGGGTGAGAGGTGGTGGCTACGTTTACTGGGTGTGTTGGAGTTTCTGAGGTGGGGTCTCTTTGTTGGATATGAATCTTGTCTAAGGATGTCTGCAAAGTCCCAGTTCAATTGATCCCAGGGGATAAAACTATAAAAGCATTGTTAAAGGTCTGAGGGTTGGCTAGAAGGAGGAGATGAGGATCAAGTGTATTGGGTGCGGGGGCGACGGCGACGAGAAATTATTGGTGGAGGGAGGAAGAAATAATTCTGGGTGGACGAGTAACTGGGGTCGGAAGGCTTCTCCATCTTCTTTCCTCTTCTTCTTTCTCTTCCCTTAGATTGGGTCATTAGCTTTGGTCGGAGGAAATAAAGGCAGCTGGCCTTGGGCGCTACCTTTATGGGAAAGATTACAGGCATTTGGCGAAGGGTGCTACATTTATGGAAGGATCAAAGGCAATCAACCAAGGGCTCTACCTTTGAATGCATGAATTATTGAAGAAATGAATGTAAATCAGACTTAGGCAAGATAGCGTTAATATCTGATCAGTTGGTCTTCTCTTACAATCATAAAATAATTGTTATACATAAAATAAAACTTTATCTGTCTGGGAGAGGCCTCGGAAGGATTGACCAGAAAAACACTTTGAAATACATCTAAATTCTTACACTCTACTTACAGACTAACAAATAATGATATTACAAGGAATTATATGTACAGTTCTATAATATAATGATATAATTAAAGTAATATCTACACAATCACCGCACATATATTAAAATCTGACCCAACCACTATGGGTGCTGTCTGTAGTTTAGGTCTAAGCAGAACACGGTGGCTCACTCAGTAGTTGATCGGTCACCAGCTTATGACACGTAACAAGTCTAAGGCTACACCATTACTTGTGACCTGGCCACAATGAAAAAAATGCTGTGAACAGGGTGCTAGTATGTAAAGCCTTGTTTTATATTCGGGTGCCCATACTAGGCAACAACTGCCTAAGGACAACAACTTTGTCGAAAACATGAGCGACATTGGGTCTTTAATATAAGTAACATTGCTAGACGTTCTTGCAACCTGGTCACAGCATCTTTGTCGAGGTTACCAGGTCTCAAGTATGGCTGTGCCCTAATTGTTTTAGGGACACTTCATCTTATGAGTATCTTTTTCTGAAGAGGTGTGATAGATAAAACATGAAGTGGCTAGTACAACACATTTGAAAGAAAACAGAAACTGTCTATTGAACTTTTATTTTCTCTGCACCTATTCAGTCTCAAACGTCAATAGATGAGTTCAGTTTAACATTTAATTTGCTTAAAATTTATTTTTGTGGGGTAACACACAAACATTTTAATATGAAACAGAACTTTTATTTAACTATTTTATTGGCATAATATAATCCTTTAAGTAAGCACACTCACAATGGGGCAAATAAGGTTATTGGCTCTACCCCCTAAGATTGAAAATAGTTTTAGTAAAATATCAAAGCATATTAAGTCAAATGATAATATAGAGCCACGAAAATGTGTCAAATATATAAGCTAAATTTTGAGACCAAGATCACCTTATATTTAAAAGGCTGTACTGTTATGCACATTTAAAGTACTTCTAAAATTCCCAATCAGAAAAGGGTACCTGACATAGAAGCTTCAATACATTGTATGCCTTATCCACTCTTACCCCCGAAAGAAAATTTCTGGGTTCACCATTGGTCCTTGAATATTAAAAAAAACTTGTCTGTGACTGGGCACAAATTTCTGCTTGCGAACCGCATAGGCTTAGTTGTTTAAAAGGAACAGAAGATTGATGCAGTATTCTTTGCCCTCAATCCAAAATATAGGAATATTTAATTTATCTGTGTACAAGGCCTCAAACCCGCCTCAGTGACATAGTTAGCTAACGCGCTAGTTTTGTGATTAGCAAGACTGCTGAGGGTGGAGAGATCGAGGTTTGAATCTCGGTTGGGTGAACTGGGGGTTGTTTTCCCTAAATGGTTTTCCACTCTCCCTCCACACAAATGATGGTTCACTTCCTCTAAATTCAACCTTCCCAATTCCTAACCCACTAGCATAATTAGTACTTAAGTGTATAGCTCGAACAGGTAGTAAGACGTGGTGCTAAGTAAATAAAAATAATACAGGGCCTCATGTCAGCATAAGTTTATTTAGTAGTTTGGTATTTGAGAGATAAGGTATTAACATATGCTTCTGGCAGTAGTGTACCCATAGGGGGGCTTGGGCTGCTCCCACCCATAGTTTGGGGACGCCCTGAGATCTATGCAGATCCGAAGATAAAATAAAATGGGGGAGGTACCATATATATAACTAGTTAAACATTAGGGCAAAAAAAAAAAATCAGTTTCTATATCAATCACCAAATGTATTTATTTCATAGGAGTGGACTATCCTTTATGGAATGGAAGTAAGATATCTTCACACTGAAAATATTATTCTTTGGTTAGTAGGATTAACCCCTTACTTATCTTTCATTTCTTCCTAAGATTATTGTTAAAACACTCAACAATTTTTTTCTTTTCTATGCACATTACCTATTATAAATAATCAGTGATTTTTGTGACAATAAGCCTATGTAGCTATTGGTTAAGCCAACTTTAATTTAAGCCTATTTATTTATTATTTTGTTAGATCATTACATTCATAGTAGTAAATATATAAATGATCAATTTAACAAATACCAATAAAAAAACTTTCCAAAAAAGCTTCTAGGTGTATATAATGGTAACAAAAATTTGCCTCCGGCTGTTGGGGTAACCTCCCCCCAAACCCTCCTTGATTTCACTCTACTTTGCAATCCTGCATACACTACTGGATTCTGGGAAAGTGCTTATTCATAAGAAATAGAGTAAATTGCTATAGAATGTGAATGTAATGAAATAGGCTTACCTCTACTCAATCTGCAGCCTAGCGAATAAAGATCGAACCAAAGTGGTGTTATTGTGATAACAAAGCTACAACCTGATAACTCTTACTGCTCAATAATGTGTTTTTGACCACCTCCATTTTTTATGGGTCATTCCAAACTATTACAACAAATTTAAATAGAACTGGTTTCTGCAACTTTTTTATTTTGCTATTTTTGGCACAGTTATTTATACATGCTTAGAGCAAAACAAGTTTTTGTTTAAAAAAAATCCTCATTATTTGGGCTGGAGGTCTCTAGATGGTTTTATACATGCTTAGAGCAAAACAAGTTTTTGTTTAGAAAAAATCCTCATTATTTGGGCTGGAGGTCTCTAGATGGTAATCGGAACACCTTAATTCTTGCCACTGAAAACATTGGCGAAAGTGCTAAAACCTTTTTTCCTAATTGATATAATTTAAAAATTCAAAAACCACGTTACTAAGAAATAAATTATGATTATTTTTATATAATTTTATGGCTTATTTTTTAAATTGTAATCTAAACCAAGAAACTTGAGAAGGTCCATCAAACATCATATCTCAACTATTGTAGGTCAGGAACAAACACACACACATATATATATATGTGTGTGTGTGTGTGTGTGTGTATTCATATATCTCGCGGTAGACAATATACATAGAAATACATCATGGTAGATGATAAAGCATAATAATCAATATATCAGGATACGCAACGATGTATCATCCACCAAAATATATCGGCCAACACAATGTGCCACAGTATAATATCGTATACCATTATAAATCATATATCACAATGTATCATCATTCACAATATACCTTGTTATAAGATATACCATGGTAAACAATATACCATTTTAGGCAAACCCTGGTAGACAATATATCACCACATCGAAAATAGTAATACTAGTATATTTATGTAAATATTAAACTAGTTTTTCATGATACATCGCCCAGCCATAGTCAGGAAATATACAAGCAGTTTTCTTTCAACTTAATATAATATTGTTTCAGAGTATAATGTTCTACAACCTCCACCTCTAAATGAAAAAGTTTTAAAAGACAAACGAAAAAAACTGAAAGAAACCTTGGAGAGAGTCATGTCTATGTATGTAAGTACGATTATATGTTTTTAAGTAAAACCTTGATTGTTCCCTCAACATTCTAAACACATTAATGGTTCCTAAACAATGTACACACTACAACATTGCTCAACATGGGAAAAAAATTGCTCACTATTTTTCCTGCCTATTTGATATTGAATCTAAAGTGTCAAATGTTGGGGAAGAGTTTGTAACTTCGATGTTTGTTGCATCTCAACAAATCAAAGCATGTTCACATCAAGTAAATATTCTACAATGTTTCCCATGGACACTGGGTAACATTGTCGTAATTCGTGACAGTAGGCCATATTTAAAAAAAAAAAACTTGAGTTCTGATGCATGGACATATTTGCTCGATCTAACATTTTTTTACTGTGAACATAACATGTCATTATTGTAACAATGTTGACCTATATTATAGCTGCATTGTGTACAAGGCTTGATTCAATTTTAGGAATAAGTAAAAATGATTTTACAATTTTTTCAAATATTCAAGACTTGTTATACACATGTAAGTGCTCAATTAAACACTATTACTAAGTGCATTGAAATATTTGAACAACAATACATTTTCTTTTAGATCAAGAAACAAATACAAATATTTTTACTTGTCTCATCTAGATGTTAGTAAATATTGGAAATCATTTTTTAATAATAACTAATTTATTATTGAGACATAAGCAAAGAACAATTCTTGAGAAAAATCTCTAAGAAAATTTCCTTGAGAAAATTCTCAGATTAATTCTTAAACAAAGAAACATTCTTTCTTACATTAAATGAATTTAGACGATGATGAGCTAAATTTTAATAGGCATTTAATAATAGACTATAGTAATATAAAATGGTTATAACTGTTATTTTGGCTTATCTGTTAAGTAAATTTATGATGAGAGATTTGTTAAGTTGGGCAATTGTCAAGACCTCTTTATTATGTTTGTCTTGTGACCTAGTTAGAATTAATTTTACCAAGCAAGGAAATACTTGTGAATTATTAACATTTCCTACATGGAGGCCTTAACTTAACATTTGGTGACGCAGAACCAATATTGTGTGACCAATACTTCAAGTATCTTTTGTTGGATGTGTACTATACAAGCCAAGTGGTGTTGCCATGTCCATTGAGGTTCAAATTGATGAATCATGATATGCGTGTTACAAAGATAAATTAGATCATACCTGCTTTGGTGACCGCATGGTCTAAGGTGTCACTCTCGTGTTAAACTAGACTGCGGAGATTGAGATTCACATCCTGGTTGAGTGTACTGAGGTTTTTTCAATGGTTTTCCACGGGTAAACTTCCCCTAAATTCAACCTTACTCATTCCTAACTCATTAGCGTAACTAGTACTTATGTGTATAACCTGAACAGGTAATAAGACGCTGTGCTAAAAAATAAATAATTCATAACTACTTGGAATGGTTAATGGCTTTTTTATGTGAATAAAACTGAGGAGAATGAAAAATTCTCTATGTTTATAGTTTTAATAAGGGCAGAACTGTATGCTTTCTAAAAACAACTTGTTGCCTGTAGATCCTCTACACAAGTCACATGAAGAGTTGGTTGATGTGTTGATCAAATATCTTTCACCTACAAAGCTCATTCCACTTGAACACCTAAAGTTTTATAACAGGCATAAACATATTGGTGAATCTGTTTGTTATGTCATTCATATGGAATCAAGTTGTGATTTCATAACATTTTTAGACCAAGCAGTTAGATGACTAAATTTTGATAGTGACAGTGTAGAAACTAATTGTTATTGAAACAGTTAAACAATGTGAAACTTATGAGGGTTGTGATGCATGCCATATATCATTGAATTCGAAGGAGATACAATGTTAAATAGTATGTGTCGCTTCTGTTTCTCTATTATTTTGGAAAATATACACAACATATTTTTGTTACTTTAATTTACTATTTAAAACATTCACATATTTAATTTACACTTATGATTGATTAGGCTAAAATCAGCAAATAAGAATTTTATAATACTTCGAACTCAGCTATATGTTTCTCATTCTGAAAATTGAAAAATGACACCTGGACACGGGAATCGGACCCGGAACCTTCGGCTTAGTACGCCAATGCTCTTACCACTGAGCTATCCAGGATTGGTCCCATGCCCATGGTCATTCCTCACTCATATTTTTAAGGCAGAGTCTTTGATGGACGTGCGGAAGTCATCAGCTTATAAACATGTGATTATATAAGATCACAGCCATCAGACAACACAGCCATCCACGACTCGGTAGCTGGACGAATCCTGGATAGCTCAGTAGTAAGAGCATTGGCGTACTAAGCCGAAGGTCCCGGGTTCGATTCCCGTGTCCAGGTGTCATTTTTCAATTTTCAGAATATGATATCTAAGTGGTGCTATCCCCACTAAAATGCATAGATGATAGCTTTGGCTATCTGATTCATTAATATATGCAATCCCGTACAATTATAATATAATTGTCAATTGGCTGCAATACATATGCCAACTACCGAGTCGTGGATGGCTGCGTTGTCTGATGGCTGTGATCTTATATAATCACATGTTTATAAGCTGACGACTTCCGCATGTCCATCATAGACTCTGCCTTAAAAATATGAGTGAAGAATAACCATGGGCAGGGGACGAATCCTGGATAGCTCAGTGGTAAGAGCATTGGTGTACTAAGCCGAAGGTCCCAGGTTCGATTCCCGTGTCCAGGTGTCATTTTTCAATTTTCAGAATATGATATCTAAGTGGTGCTATCCTCACTAAAATGCATAGATGATAGCTTCGGCTATCTGATTCATTAATATATGTTTCTCTGTTTTTCAATAGTTGTGAATATATAGCCGTTTAATTGTCACAGACAATTTTGTGTCAATGACCTTGTTAGGATGAGATTGGTTGTGTAAGCTAATCCAAATGGATGAGACTGGTTGTGTAAGCTAATCCAAATGGATGAGACGATATTGGGAATTGTTAAGGAAGGGATGGCAATCATTGACAATAATAGTGGAGGAAATTAGGCAGTGTTTTCCTGATAATAAACATTTTTCTGTAGATATTCCCATGAAGGATATTGTCATTCCTGTCTTTAGAAAAATAAGAAGGGTGTAGTTTGGAAAATAATTGTTTTATAAACAGGTTCAGTCCTCTGATTATGCTAGTCCCATAGTAGTGGTTACATGAAATTATGGGTCCTTACATTTCTCTGTGAACTTGAGAACTTCCATGAATCCATCTGTTAAGGTGGGATGGAAGGGGATACGAGAAAAGGCCAGTGTCTTTGCAGTTTTTATGGCAAAATAATTTTTTGGCCAAAATAAATAATGATTGCTCTAGTACAAACATAGGGATTTTTCACCACATACTGATATTAACAGTTTCTGATTATCTGTCATGAGCATAGCGGCATTATCTAATAAACTTTGTATAAGAAGATAAAAAGTTGTCATTAAATTTCAGAACACCCTTGACACATATTCAAGAAATTTTGAGGTCACCATGTGAAGAAAATTAAATTCCATGATTTATCATGGAGTCATGCATTGAAAGCCCCACATTGTCTAAGCCTCGTTGAAGAATGATGTTTTTAGGAATGTTTTGAGTTGTAGTAGTTTTTTTTTGGCATCCGATGTGATTATGACAAGGGTCAGGTTTTAATGCTATTTATATATGAATGCAGCTTTGTGGACTAGATTTGTTTTTATTGATTATATAAATATCTGACCCAGAATTATTATGTTTGAACAATATATGCGGTAGCTTAAACTTGATAGCTTAGCCTGTAATGGGCTGTTTTATTGTAAGATTTAAGATCGAGGGAAAGTTGTAGATCAAAATGTCACGGACCATTCCACATTAAGGTTGGAAGTTGAATATAAAAAACGAGAGATTAATCTTTCATGGACATTTCTACAGTAAGATTGTAAGTTGAGTTTGAAAATTGGAGAATAGCTTAGTGCAGATCGTTCCTACATCAAGGTTGTAAACTGAATTAAGAAAGGAGCCTTCTTTTTGGGTATATGTAAAAAAAAATCATTCTAGTGGCTTCTTTTGTTTCCTTCTATTTTGCCATGTTTGCATCTTACTTTGGTCATGTTCCGGAAGGAGGGAGAGAGAAAGAAACTGTTCCCAAAATTATATTTCACAAGTATTTGCAATAGGGGTGGGGGATTATGAGCAAAAGAGCTTTGTTGTAAACAACATAATAAATAAATAAATAAATAAATAAATAAATAAATAAATGATCACCCAGGTGTGTGAGAAGATTTCCTAACACATGTGGATGCATTGAGTTTTATATTCTGAAATTATTCACTAATTTGAAATATATTAAGGGTGGGAACTTTTGACTAGAATTATTATGAAATGAAAAATCTATTTCATTACACACTGGAGCAATATTTTATTCATTTTAGCCAAAAAAAAGTTTTGCCATAAAAACTGAAAAAACACTAGCATTTTCTCACGTCCCCTTCCATCGCACCTTAAGGTGCACCATTACACTTCAGGCCTATCCTCAATTGAAGAAGTGATTGATTCTTTAACAAATTGTAAAGTATTTTATATAGTTGATTTAAGTAACACTAGTTTACATAAATGGGGCCAGTAAACCTTTACTTACAGTTAAAACTCATATGGGCCCCTCTCTCAGTTTTGTAGGCTATGTTTTGGCTTAAACTCTGCACCTAGTATTTTTCAATCTGTAACTGACAGAGTGCTTCAGGAAATCTAGAAAGTTGCAGCTTACCTAGATGACACTATTTTAGAATGTAGAAGAGATTTATAAAGTAGGGATGTACTAATTGAAGTCTTAGGATGTTTACATACGCACAATATTTAAATTATTTTAGATAAAAGTATCTAATTTTTAGTTTGTGTTTAGAATATTTGGGTTATTAATTTGTTTCCTGTTGACAGTAAAGTCGAAGCATTATTATTGGTCCAGTCCCAACTGATGTAACTCAATTAAAGGTATATTTGAGGTTAAATAGCTACTATTGTAAGTTTATAAGGATGTCACCTGTCTGGTTACAACCCTTGTATGGACTGACAAAGCCATTCATGGACAAATGTTAAACCTGGAAAAGTCAGGTAATTCAGTGTAAAAAGATAAAATCAGGGAAAAACCAGTGAAAAGTTTAAAAGTTGGGAATTTTCAAATATTTTTTTTTTACAAAATACAAATTGGTACTACTTTATACAATAAAGGCTCACACGAGTAGGACTGTGCTTGCATCTCCCAAGCCATTAGACATTGGTTTTAACTGAAATTATTTGTTTGTAAATATAAAACAAAAATATATTTGTTCAACAAGGTTTTACTGAACCCAACTAATGAAAATTGTATGAATTAAGTCATACAATACATAAAGTTATTTTCAGAAGCTTAATATTCGTAAACTATGATGTTTGGTTGTAATAATTGTTTAATATTTTGTGTCATATGCTTAACACATAACCATACTTTAGGAAACACAAGTTTGTATACAAACACAAGCTCCATTTAATAATTTTTACCAATATATTTCATATCACTGAGTGTACTTATCTTAAATATGTTTTATGTGCTAGGACAAAGATGACCCAGACAAGTGGAGTGAACTGAAACGAATGGAGGTGGAATATGAGAAGCGGAGACAGATATTGGTGACGTATGCCGAGTCTGTTCGTCATGCCCAGTCAGTCCAAGTGGATGACATTCCTCTCCCCTCATTGCAATTTCCTACTGATGCCATGGGCTTCATCATCCTTCTCAAATCCCTCTGCCCGCCGACCTTCCCATCCAGCTAATACCGCACCCTCTACTACCACCCTTAGGAATGCCTCTCCCACCGCCACCTGGTATTCTTAAGAAAATCTCAGCGTATAGTGCGCCAGCCAAGTTAAAGAAACCACCTGGAGTTCCCCCTGGTCCGCCACCGGACATTAGTGATGATGAAGAATCCATGGAACAAGATGGTATGAAAGCCATGTGGTACTATTCTATATTGGGCGGAACAAACTGGTCTTTCTTAGTGAGAGACAACATAATTAGTGTTTGAATTCTTTAGTAGTGAAACACTATTTCCCTAACTTTTATGAACTTGAATTTTAAATCAGAGCCTTTAATAAAAGCTCATCTGAGATTTAATGTTGTAATAGAGAGTCTAATAAAAGCTAAATTACACTTGGATTTAAAAACAAATCTTCTATAAAAAGCTCAGGAGAGCTTGTATCTTAAAACAGAGCTTCTGATTAAAACTCAGCTGAACTTCAATTTCAAAACAAAGTCTATAGTAAAGCTCAGGTGAACTTAAATTTCAAAATATATTCTATAATAAAAGCTCAGTTGGACTTGAATTTTGAAACAGATTATTTAATAAAATAACAGATTATCTAATAAAATAACAAATTATCTAATAAAAGAACAGATTATGTTATAAAAGCTCAGGTTTGTCCTAGATTTCTTTTTGAGCTTGGCAGTTTGGTGCGTGTTGTGTAAGGTTATTGTTGTGCGCTATTATGTAAGATGATAGATGACTTATTATTTACTCGGCTCCTACTTGTTTGAATGGTGATGAAATGCACGTTTGTCTTGGAAGGGAGGGACCACCCATACAAAGATGGCCATCGGAGTGTTGATGATTTACCATCAAACCTACTTCGGTGGCTGCATGATCTAATGCACTACTCTCTCAAGAGTCTAGACAGGCGATGACGGGGAGATTGTGATTCGATCCTGGTTGGGTTTACTGAGGGTGGTTTTTCCTAAATGGTTTCTCACTCTTCTCACAAATGCAGGTACAATTAATCTAAATTCTACCGTATTCATATCTAATCCATTTGCATAATTAGTACATAAACATATTATCTTGGCAGCTGGTACACAATAAATCAATCTCAAACTATGCTACATATAAACACACTCATTTTAAAATCTATGTGCTATATAAATAAACACATACACAATCTATACATACATGGAAAAAAAGAAAGATTTAAACACAAAATACAAAAACTTGTGAAAAAAATTACATATAAAAATTGCAGACTTAAATTGGTTTTTGTCATTATGTTTGGAAAAATTATTTATCTTGGTTTGTTGTAATTTTCTTATATTGACACAATAAAATCTGCAAGTTAACTGATTGCATTAAAAATGTTGTCTTTTACGTCAGGTTGGAATTTAGTTAATGTTCTCAGGTTTTCCATTATTCTAAGTGCTTCAGAAAAAGATGATATTGATTATTCTGCTTGGATGTTTGTGTTGTTTTCTTCATCTATTCACGAGAGGAGTCTTGGATATTTTTACCCTTTGCTTCTTCAAGAATCTCCCTATCTGTCAGCATTCCACCGCCGTTAAGTGTAAACTTGAAAAAATTAACAATATAGGCTTAATATTATTCAATCAGTTCCTTATTAAATTAAAATTAAATACTATTTTTTAAATCATTGATATGGATAGGACTTTCATGGGGAATTAAGGTGGGTTTGAATTACACAATTTTTTGAATTAACCAACGTCGAACTATCCAAATCCTACTGTATGTGTAAATGTGAAAGTGATAAAAGAATATGAATGTGTAAAGATTGTATGAAGAAATGAGAAGAGATGTTTATTTCTTTTTATCAAGGCTTAACCAATGCTTTCAGGTTGTCTTCCTTCCTTATAATTTAAATTAGGGATGGGCCCTCAAATTCTTAAAAAGATTCAAGAAAATTTTGGATTCATTACTCATATTCTTATATAAAAAATCAGTGTTTTATGTGAAATTTATTTTATAGCTCTAATACTGCTTAGTGGTGGTTTAAAACCAATTATAAATATATTATGAACTTGTTAATATTTGTGTTTTTATTTATTATATTATATTTATATTTCATCCTATATTTATACTATATTATGGGTGACCTGGCAGTTTAGGGGTAAGGTGTCAGACTTCTGTGCTGGTGGCCGGGGTTCAATCCTCGGTCCGGGCACAGATTTATCTGATTACCAAACCCTTCCTTCACCTCTGACATCTTGTGAATGTGGGGAATGCCAGGCCTCCACCGTGGTTCGGATTCTACGTTAAACTGTTGGTCCTCCATTTCATCTCACAATCACCCTACCATTACACATTAGCGTAAGTGCGTATAACCCGAACGGGACGCGCTAATAATAATGATAATAATAATTTATACTAATTTCCAAGATTTAAAGTTGGATTCAAGATTCGGATTTATACACTATAATTTTAATTACTTCACAGTGATTTCAAATTAAACTAGAATTAAATTTTCGATTACTTATCATCACAATTTTTTTTATGTTATATTCTTAACAGTTTTTACAACTTAAACTATTTTTTATCATAAAAAAATTAGCTATTTTTATTGAACTCAAGCTTGACTCCATTTGATGCTTTGGAGCTTTCTAAGAAGCTTGCCTGAACATTACTTTAATGAAAGAACTTGAGCTTATAGACCACTTAAATAAACTTTAATTGTAAAACTTAAAGAACTCTAAACTACATAAGATTAAACATATTAGATTTGGGTTGAATACACTATTTTATGAATTTGAATCTTGAATCAGAATTTGAATCTTGGAAAATATTATAAATATAGGAGGAAATATAAATAGAAATGGTAACTAAATGGTAACATTCTTTCTTATAATCCTTTCATTATGACATTCATGCATTCAGTTAAGTGTTAAACTACTGGTCTGGAGTCTGGTTAGGTCCATCCTTAGAATATAATTGGTTTTGAACCATCTTGAACAGTATTAGAGCTCAAACAAATTCCACTTGAAAAATCTAAACTTTTTTTTAAGGATTTGACTCTTGAATTTGAAATTTTCTCAAATCTTCGAATCTCAAATACCATTAAGGATTTTAGGGCTTCATGGGGCTATCCCTAAAAAAAATACATATTATAAATAGGCCATTTAACATCGTGTTTTAACCAACAACGACTTTCCATTGAATATGGTACGATATTGAAGTACCGAAACATGTTGGATAGGAAGCTTCCGAAATTCGCCATCTGATCTGGACTACAAAAAGGAGTAATGGGACGTTGAGTTCAGCTAAGACTTAGACATAACTCAATTCTTTCATTAAATTAAATTAACTTTTAATTTATATATATTGTAATCAAAACTTTTGACTGGAGATGTTAATCTTATTTTAACTTGTTTTAAATAAGCTTTATATATTTTCATCCTTGTATATAACTACGCTTGTTGTAATTTTTAATATATTATTAATGATAGTTTGACCATTTGACTATTTTAAAAGCACTAATTATTGTGTCAATGAAATATTTTAAATATTAGGAAATTATTTATAAGTTAATTGTTATTGCAATATTATAAATAACTTGACCAGGGTCTTTCTTTTGTATATTAATTTTCATTAGTATTCACATTTATGGAGTCTTAAATTTAAAATCATATCTTCTGAACTCTTTAAATAATAATATCTAAGTCTTAATTTATATTTACTCACTCCTTATTAAAGATTTATTTAGAATGTTTTCTAAAATGTTCTTGAATACTAGCCAGATTAGTGGAGATACAATTCGAAAGTGACTCCTTACCTATTCTAAGCCCAGACTTAAAAATAGTTGTGAGCTTTGTAGTGTAAATTGTGTTAATGTTTTCAACTATGTTAAACATTTAAGAAAACTTGATCTTAGAAAATCTTAAACATGCTCTTTAGAATAATGTTTACTTTCATAACATCAACTCCAAGCTGTTTTGATTAATTAGTTGTTTATATTTGTTAGAAGAGAGCTACGAGAATAGCTCGGAGAGTAAAGCACCGGCTCGCCAGAGGACCATCAGGTTTGCTGACGATGAGATGGCTGATGGTGGTGTTATTGGCAAAGACAGTGAGTTGGCCGCCACTCCGGCATCTGTGGCAGCAGAGCCGGAGACGCCAGTGGCGAATGAGGACCCGATGAGCAGCAACCAACCAGACTCACCACCTGTGCTGGCGTCCAAACCCACCAGCCTCCAACAGAAGATGTTAGCCATGGCTGGTCAGGATATTGAACAGTTCATGAGAGAGGTAAACAATATCAATGCTTTACTAGGATCCTTCAAGTACTGAATTGAAAAATATACTTTTATTGGCATAAAAATCCCTTGGGGACGGTATCTATTGAATTAGAAATTTTGGATTCAAGACTCAAATCTGCAAAAAAAGAAGAAGAAAAAAATTGTTTTAGAGCTCTAATACTGCTTATTTGTGGTTCAGAACCAACTATAATATTATAGGATGAACTTGAAAACCAAACCCCAGATCAAGGGCATAGGCAGGATTTTTTTCGAGCGGGTGAGGGGGCAACTTTATGGTTAATCAGTAGTGCAGTAATACAAGAAAGCAACAAATTAACTTTATCATTGCTTTCAATTCCAGAAATTTAATTTTAGAGTTTGTGAATGCAAAAATGAACACATTGTAAAGTTTGATTTAATGTACAGGTTGATCATCTTAGAGGAGAACAACTTAATAAAGTTATACTGATGTAGGTATGTGTTGCAATAGTTAAGCGATTTCAAAAACCAATCTGTCCAAACTTTCTCTGTGTATACTTTACTTCTACTTTTAGTTAAAATAATTGGTAATAAATAAAATGATAGGATATTAGGAAAATGATAGAGCACAAATAAAAGTAAAAACACTAACACATATTTACACACATTTCATTATTTCAATGCTATTATAGCATCTTCCTATGGAAGTAGTAGTAGACTGAACTGGATGTTGTCTTCAGTGATGCCAACTTTGGTATGGATGAAAACTTCTCCGGTGGAGTTGAAATTCTCTGAATGTTTCTCTATTACTTTATTGATGGTAGGGGGGGCTGGTGTAGCCTCTGAGTTAAAATTAGCGAACATTTAGGTTGGGTGATTTTCTAGACTTTATGCGTCATTGATGTGCCAGTTCCCATCTTCTTAACTGAGACATATTAAATGGTGTCTTGTTAAATGATTTTAACACCTTGACAGTGTAGCAGTCCTCAAAGTTGATGTTATGAGGGGAGGTGTGTGCTGAAACTGGGTTTTCTGGATTCTTTATTTTTGTGTCATGGCGGTGTCCATTCATTCATTTACGGAAAGTTTCAGTGGTGAGGCCAACATATTGGGCAGTACATTGTTGGCATTCTAGTTGGTAAATTAGGTTACTGGACTCACATGTGTGACTGCCTTTGATGGTGTAGATGGAGTTGGTGTTGTTGCTAGAGAATTTGGCTGCTGGATGATTTATTTGGCAGATTTTGCAAGCGGTGTTGTTATAGGGCTGAGAGCCTTGTTGTGGTACACTGGCCAGCATTTTATTTTCAGTTTTATTTTTATTGAGACCCGGTACAATATTTCTGGAAAAGGTTCTGCTTGCTGGGACTCTAGTTCAGTTTAACATGCTGCAGTAACTCTTGAAAGTCCTTTTTTTCCACAAATTGATAAGATAAATGGCATAATGCAAGCATCCAGGCTATTTTCTTGTTGATTGCTGTAGCTTCTTTCCCTTGTGGATGGGGTTTAATTTCCTTCTTTATCATGCTAAGTTGCTAACAAACGGGAGCTTTATAGGAAGAAATGGATGCTACATGATCTTTTGATACAATATCCAGTTTTAATAACTCTTCGTATAGTGTAACATGATGTCGAAAAAGGTGATTTTTCAAAGTATAACATTGTTTACACATGTCATCTCCATTACCTTCCTCAAGATATACCCATAATTAAAATTTACAAGTCTAAAATACCAAATCGTTAACCACACTAAACTACCTAAGAGTTTGTAACCAGTGTTGTGGCATGCTACTTCAACATATAGCGTAATGTATAGACCAACCTTATGTTTTTTTAAGAGCTAAGTGTTACACTTTAGTAATATAAAGTAAATAAATTATGTATGAAAGAATTTGCTGACTCGAGTTGGATCTAGTGAGAGGATTTCTAAACATGAGAGAGTGTCATAACTGTGTTGTTCAAGTGCTCCGATTACAAAACCCTTATTTGGCACGTCTAAGAACTAGGGTGAAACAAATTATTAAATACAGGTCACAGAGGAGAGGAGGGGTCTATTTCTGGATGGTTGGGTGGTGGCACGCTTGTCTTTGGACCTCTGGTCCTTCTTCACGTGTCTCTGTAACGCGTAGGATGTCGGACTAGCATCGACTCTATGTTATATGTAATGACTTGCGAATTTGAGTCTCGGTGATAGAATTTGTCTTGTATTTTCCCTAATAAAAGTATGATTCCCTCGGCGCGTCTGCAACCAGCGACCTGACTGGTTTCCATAGTTTGTTATGTGGCCAGTTTCTTCGATGCATCTGTGACTGGCGACTAGAGAGCACGTCCATTGTCTCTACATTTCGTCTGCGGCCACACTACTTCAAGAGCAGTGTGGACGCAGACACATTACCGAGCAATCATGTGTTTTGGTAGAGTTATAATTAGTTTTGTTGTATTTGATTGCAGACACAGGAAATAAATTGAAGCTGTTTACAACAAATAAAACAAAAAGTGGTTCAAAGGAACTGTGCTATTCAAGGAAATCTTAGGTCCAAGTCGGTCTACAATTACAGTGATAATAATTATTTTTATTTTTATTATTATTGTTATCTTTATTTACATTGCGAAAGTAAGGCATAAGCCTTCTCTTACACTTAACCATGTCTTAAGTTAACATATGGTCCAAGACTTA
This sequence comes from Timema shepardi, assembly GCA_902151425.1. Taxonomy (NCBI): domain Eukaryota; kingdom Metazoa; phylum Arthropoda; class Insecta; order Phasmatodea; family Timematidae; genus Timema; species Timema shepardi. The sequence continues at coordinate 25,461 of CABFVX010006609.1, forward strand.
TCCATAGAAGAGGATGGAAATTTAACTGTATGGGTGGAAAAGCATCCATAAATTTTTGACATATCTTCACCAGTCTACCGAGACCAACATGTGAAGGATGACTCATGGAGAGAGATCTCGGGAATAGTTGGTTGATCAAGTTAGTATTTTTTATCAAAACTATTCCAAAATAACACAAAATATTAAATAAAACACAATTGAAACACTCCGATAACTGAGGAACGATCTGCACTACACATACAATTACTCGCAACTGGCGACCAAGAGACACATCTAGGGAAACACTGTAGCCCACGTCTGCGTCTCACCACAGTATGTCTCTGTTCACAGACGCGAGACGTGCCGGGGGAATCCTACCTTAAAAGTACAAGATGGACTTGTGTGTGAACCGCAGTTGAGGAACTACTAATAGTTGATTGGTTACACGGTTAGGGCAGTATCCAGTTGTGTCAAATGAACAGAGTCGAACCCCAATTCGACGGCGTGAATTCTGCACCTCTGATAATCAAACTCTATACCTAAACATCACATATAGTTTTGTTAAAATAGACACCTCTTATACAAGGTGTAACGTACACCTTGATTGTCATCTGCGGTTGTCAACGAGCCCCACGTTGTTGCGCCAATTGTAACGTTCAGAAGCTGGATGCCCCACATTGGAACACCAATTGTAACGTACAGAAGCTGGAACTGCCCCACGTTGTGACGTCAATTGTGACGTACTAAAGTTGGATGCCCCCTATCGAGACGTCATTTGTTACGTTCTGCTGGAATGCCTTCACGTTGAGTGCCATTTTAATGTACTAACTTCACTTTGGTTTGAAGAATTCACTTTGGTTTGAAGAATATATATTACAAATAAATGTCTTCGAAAATAGATACTTTTGTATAAACTTTAATGGTATAATGTATTTCATATCATTGTTGTTTGAAAAAGATTAATGGAAACCATTTAGGTAAAACACCTTGGTCGTGATTCCAAACACAACCAAGCTAACATTATCAAACTATACGAGATTCATGCTGTTTTGTATTACACATATCTCTCGTCTACCGAAGAAGAGTAGAATGTCGCGTCTACCAAGCTAGCGTCCTCTTGAGTCGAGCCGTGTGAACCCCGTAGTTCACACCCTCGAACCCCAACCCACTCCTTGCTTTCTTTCCATCGACCAATGGGGTTAGTTTTTAATTAGTGCACATTTAAGAAAACAGACGCGTTACTCTGCACCTGCTATTATTTTACTGCGCATTACAACCCGGAAGTAAAATCCATGCTTCTGACACGTGCAGTTAAATGAAAGAAAAAGAAACATGGCCGTAGTATAGAAAAGATGAGTTTACTTTATATTAACTGAAAAGAAGAAATATTAATATATTTTCTTTAATATATGATCTCGAATATTAAAAAGACAGGAAAAATCGATATCATTACAAAGGTCTGCCAACACCTCCGTGATTCTCTCCCCCTTACCCCAACCATATACCACCGACCCTGGACCATTACAATTTGTTACAATTTTTTTAAAAGTATTTTGTGTTTCATTTATTAATCCTTGTGATATATGCACATTTCATTCTATGCAATACTATAATACTCTTTGAGCATGTGCATTTAATGGTGTTCGCACATGCATAGAGGTCTATGTCTAATTTTAAACGAATAAATAAGGAAACCATTACAAATTCGGATTTAATTTTTAAAATGATACTTTTTTTGGTCTTGACAGACTTATAACATATTTAGTGTATTGTGACACTGGGAGTCACAATTATATTTCCCATTCCTCACGTGTCAATTGTCAGTCACAGTGCAATTGGCGGCCCATTTCTTTATGCAGCTAGGGTGGATTCACGGACTTCCTGCATGAGTGTGAACTGATGAGAAGAGAGTGGGATCAAAAACTTGTGTATGGATTAAGGAGCAAGAAGGTCACTCCACGGCGACAATGTAAAAGTGAGATCAGAACATAATGAATTCTGGCCTTGTATGTGAATAATAAATACTGATGACATCAAATAGGTGTCTTTGGTATCGTTGAAGAATACAGCCAGGGTGATGTCCACGAACTTTGAGGCAAGCCCAGACCCAACACTCATACCATGGTGACGAACGGACACACCTCAAGTTCAGAAGGGGCAATACAGTCAGGACATGATGAAAAAAAGAGACTCATTGAGAGTTTCACAATACACAAATACTATTGGAATGTATTTTAAATGTGATTAAAGCATTATTCATGCTACAAAACGTGTTCATTTTGATTTTAATCTATTTTCTGGTTTATTCAAAGTTCAAAAAAATCAATTTTCTTTTAAATATCAGCTGGTCATCACATAAATGACTTATTATTATGTAGCCCTATTTTGAAATTACATTTAGAATTCAAATGTATTAAATTTTCCAGTCTTGTAGCGGGCTATTGATCCTACTTAGCCCGTACAAATTCCACTTGTTTGAATTGATGATTAAATACAACATGAAATAAAACCAACAATTGTGTTACATACCATTCCATTGGACGTGATTGGTGTTGGATTGCAAGCACGTGTCTTCTTTCGACTTTGAACTTCTCTACTCTCAACAACTGATTGCTTGGGGAGAATTAGGTTCAAGCCCATCTGGGCACATGTGATGTCACCCCGCTCTACAACTATCTACATGGAAGATATTCCTTCTACGCCTATGGAGTACTTGCTAGAAGGCTGCCCCCCTTGCGATCGATTCATCTCATATATAACACCTAGCTCACAGACTTGGTAACTTCACTTCATACTTGGACTTCACATTTGAACTCTGCATTAGTGGGTCTGCGAGAGATGGCTCCGCTCAAGCCTTCAGGAGAATAGCTCGCCAGTTCACAGCCTTGGCCAGGATGGTTCGCTCGGACTCACCAGCGAGACGCAAAGTCTGGGAGACGTAAATATGTATCGACCAAGGTTGAGGTCTTGTACACATTTATGTGGTATTATATCACAAATGTATAGGAGTATATGATGTCTCTGTTAGGTTATTTAATGTATAGTCATGTCAGCAATAAGTTGTGTCACCGTTGTTTAAAGTTTCAAATTGCATTGCACGATCCATATGACTCGTGGTTTCTGCTCTAGCACCTCACAGTAAGAAGTGACTTGATGTCATGGTTAGGTTATTTAATTTTAAGCCAACAGCAAGTTGAATCATTGTTGTATCACAGATTAAGTTCTCTACACGGCCCATATGGCCTGTAGTTTAACTGGAGTGAATCTCACTCCCAAGCCTGTATGACCATGTCACACGGTCAACGGCTCAGCCTAGCGTGAAAGTTAAAGTTTTGTTGATTGGGGCCTAATGTCTAAACCTAAGTAGGTAATTAAGAATGGTATATTTGGTATTAATATTTGTTTAATACACTAGTTGGGGTGTGCAACTTGTGGATATCCCTCAGCCCTTCTGGTGTGGTCTGCATATAAACTTAGTGCTCGTTTCCAGCCCCACTCAGGTGATGTTGGAGAGCTTTTTTGAGCTTCACTCATCTGTAATAATGAACTCTATTGTTGCTCATAGGCTTGGTTTTAATAATCATGGCTGTTCTGATTTGTAACAGGCCAACTGTTTAGTGTCTGGGCCTTGAAGCCAAAGTGACCTCTTTCCCTAGCTATTGTTGACCTAAGTCTGATGTCAGGGACTAGTGACTGCACCTGTCTAGCTACACTAGCCTTAATAGCACTCACTTCTTAAATTAGGATTGTTCATTGTTACTATTTGTAACTCGACCAGCTTGTTTTAGTTCATATGTGTTGTGGCAGGTGCTTTGCCTTGCCTTTGATAGTTAGTTGCAACAAACTTCCTTTGTTGCCATGTTGTATTAGCCATCCAGGTTTGCTAGATTGAGGTTTTGTCTTAGAAAGAATCTCGGAACCTGGTTTAAGAAATGAGTTTTTTGAATACGTCCAACACTGGTCGGTGGTCTAAGCGATTTAATGGTAGATTGGTTCATTAAGCCCGAGTCTCATTTGGACAGTAATTGTTAATTCACTTATTTGATCTTAGAAAATTAATCACTGCCTGGAATGTGTCTAAATTTTTGCTTGTATTTGTTAAGTTTGTTGTAAATTAAACTTAATGTTGACTCACATATTCTCATATTCTTTGACCCTTTATGACCTATCCTATTCACTTGTTTTGTAACATTGATACGCCACTTCTGCTGATAAGTGGAAATATTGTATTAAGTATTTATTAACTAATCTATAAGAATTGGTTTTACCTCACAAGATTTATCATTACAAATTTATTATTATGTTTGAGAAATATTAGGGGATTTGCAACATTCTAAAACCTTATTAATTTTTTCGTGGTTTGTTTCAAATTGAGTTATCAAATCAAATAATATAAAACTCAATTCGATATTACTATTATGGAATATTTGCAGACTCCTAGTTTTATAAGATTTATTAATTAAAATGTTATCAAACCCTTCCAATAATACTTCCTTATGGATTACTCTTTAATTTATCTTTATAATATTAACTAAGCAGACTAAATATATAAATACAATTGTATAACAAATATTACTCCATTATGGCAATGTGAGTATTTGGTTTTCAAATAACGGGTTTCCTATGAAAATCAGAATGTATCCAGGGCACAAATAATCCCAAACTTCTCTCCCTCATCCTTCTACTGGGTATTGGTCACTATTTTCAATACCTCTGTGTTTCATTGCTCAAGTTAGAAATGCTTTCATTTGAATATATTATTGGACTAAGTAGGCTGGGGTGACTAACCTTTTCTTCAAACACAAATTTTTAAGCCTACATCCTAATTAGAGAAATAACAAAATCATTTCTAAAATTATCTAGTTTGTTTCAATGGTGGCAGAACTTTATTTATGTAGGAGGGAGAGGCTAATTAACCAAAAAGTGGTTTTTATGTAACTTGGTGTTCACCCTCAGGCATAAAGATTACCAGGACCTTTACCCAGCAAACGGTTTACTATTGAATTCTTTTAAGTTACTAGATTAGTCCTCACCTGTAATCTTTTTTGAAAATTACACTCCTATAGAAGATATTTAGAATAATCTTTGCTTGATTTTTTTTATTTGATGACCTAAGAAGCTATTTTGAGTTTGTTTTTAATTGTTTCATATTAAAAAATATAAGAGGCCAGTGAAATAAAGGTAGAAGGAGGTCAAATTTATTTCAAGGCGAAAACTAATTTTTAGTAGGCAATACCCTCCACACGACCCCTTGGAAATAGCCCTCTCTCCCCTAGGGTTATGTTGCCAATAATTAGACCTTTATTTAAGAAGTTATTAATATACATTGTTGGACTTTGAAGGAGGAGACGCTAAGTTAGTTTCTAAATACTAACATAATCTTAGCACCTGATTCCCTGCCCTTAATTACCATAGAAATAAACTAATTTTTGAAATTTTTCTTTGCCTACTGTATTTGATACCCTCCTGAAATATTGGCTTTGCTGTGGCCTTGATTATATGATATTTTATCAAATACAAATATGTTTAAACAAAAACTAGTTTAGTATTGAATGTTGTTTTGTTTCACTACACAAGTGCTTGCTTGACTCTTTTTTGCCTCTTTTGCCACACACTTACTAATGCCCCTCAATAGATGCCTGAACATTGGCACTATTATTTGAAATTTCACTTACCTCTTGAAAGCTGTATGGTCACCAACTCGTGTCTTATCATGAGCTTATAAAGGTTAGTCAGAGACTTGCACATTGAAACTAGCTTCTCATGCTTGTTTCACCTCCAACAAGTAATGTGATATGTGTTGTATTGTTTAGATGGAAGAAGTGCACAGGAAACGGGAGAATGACCGTGCAGCAGACCTAAACACTCGCCTCTCCCAGATGGACACAAGAGACTCCTCAGAGACGTCGTTGGAGCAGCCAGGGGAGCAGAAGAAACCTATGGAGGATTCTGAACCACTGCAACCCCCAGGGACAGGCCCCACCAACCTGTCTATGCCTCCCCCCACACCCATTATGCCCCAAGTGGTGCCACAGCTGACCATGCCTCCTGGCATGATGTTTCGCCCACCGCCCCTGCGGCCAGGGATACCACCACCTCTAGGTATCAGGCTCCCGCCTGGGCCTCCGCCAGGTAGACCAGGCATGCCACCAGGACCACCTCCAGGTTTACCTCCCAGACTCGGCATTCGGCTCCCGCCAGGACCCCCGCCAGGTCAGTCAACATTAGCCCAACTTAGTATGTTTGGTGTTTTTGTTGTCTACCAAGTCTGTCTTTGAAATAAATGACACCTACAAATCTAATTAATGTGAGTGAAAGATATTTCTTATTACATTAGCTTGGAATGTTTTCAATCTTAGTTTGCGGACCCAATTTGGCCAACTGTCATGATTAACTCCACAATTTAAATTGTTAACGCTGGTTGATCAAAATTATTTTAATATTCAGAAAATAAAAAGCTGTAGTTAAGATACATTTTGTTGGTTAAATAAATATGAAATAAAAATGTTAAAACACACATAAAAAAATCTTTATAAGTATGCGAAACAAAGACCAAACTGTATATTTCCAGTGCAGCCAACTTGTTAGTGTTAAACATCCTTAGTGGATTGAACTTATGTTGGTTCATACGGGTGTTACAACATATCTCTCTCTGCCCAAGTACAACACTGCTCTAACTCAAAATTCAAGCATTTAGAAATAATGGCATATAAAAATGTCCTAAATTCTACTCTTTAAATTAGAGTTAGGTTGAATCTACTATTTTATGAAACTTACAACAACTATGGTGAATGCCTTAAAAAAATTAGAATAATTAAAATAAAATATGTCTTCATTACTTATCTTTACAATGCTTTTGGAAGGAAGAAAAACCACTTTCATACACAAGTATTATTATATTACTAAACTTTTTAATATAAAGCTGAATTCTTGATAATTATTATTTGTTATTTTATTACCTTTTTTTATGAATGCTGTATTAATCATAATATGTAGTAGTTTTCTTAACCATATTAGTAAAATAATATAATAATTAAACCTTATGTAATCTATCAGTTTGCAGCATATTCATTAAAACTTAGGGTTAGTACTTTAACAGTACAAATACATTTTTTTGTTAATATAACTAGTGTACTAAATTTAAAACAAAAAAATAATATCAATAAAGGTTAATTACACATTAAGCTCATTGCAGCTCACATGACGATGTTCTGAAATTTGGTGGCAAGATATTTTCTCAGTGGACTAGACTGATTACTAGAAGATTGTGGTTTGATCCTTGTCTGGTGCGCTGAGGATGGTTTTTCCTTTATTGTTTTCCACTCTCTCGTCATGCAAATACTTGTACACTTCTTATAAATGCAACCTTCCTTACCCCTAACCCATTAACATAATTAGTACATAAGCATATAACCTGAATGGGTAGTAAGATGATGTGCTAAAAAAATATATATACATATATCTAAACAAGTGAAACCTAGCATCTATGATGGGCCTAAGACAGGTACAAGAACAGGTATTCAACACAAACACAAGATAAATCAAATAAGTTAAGGCGGACACAAAATATAGATAGCATTTAATTAAACAAGAGTAATGGGTTCACAGACCAGACCTCTCGACCTGAATGAATTGATAGTACACGCATTTTACATATAATTAGATTAATGGCGCTAACCAGTCATAGACACCAAATCTGGTCTAATATACTATTATAAGCTACCGCACATGACAACTGGTACAAGAAAATTAAAATATTTCTTGATCAGAAAAAAAACAAACGAATTTGACTAGTACAGCACATTTATTCTGGCTTCTTAACCAAACGTACATCTTTATGAGCAAAACGATAAATATGGCTTTATGAGTGTGATGTGCTTAAAAATCACACCAAAATAACATGAACTTCTATGACTGTAATCATATTATACACAACTTTATGAACCTGGCTTCCATCGTGCTACCACACACGGTACAGCTACAAATTGTGTGTGTGGTTTGACGCTATCCTAATCAGCTTACTCGCACTCATGCGCTGTACATGAAGTGCCCTACTTTAACTAAACCAAAATGTGCATTCAAAATAAAAATGAACTATTTACAGAACCTACATCACATAGACCAAAAGGATATATGAGATTTAAACATTAAAATACCAATATACTGAGCTGAACTTTTGGTGTGCACATAAAATAAGAATACAAAGTAGCATAAAGGATCTAAATCAGTCTGCTTCCTCCAGCAACCAGACCAAAATTAATTCTATGAAATCAGAACTTAACAGAGTAGAAAAATCCATAATACAAATACAGTGTCAATATAAATTTACCCTAAGTACAACTTAAACCTATTCTATCCAAATTACTCATATAATTCCCTAAATAAAGGTTTCAGTCTATCTCTTACATAACAGCAGTTGGACCAGTTCAAACCACAACATCCTTCCTCGAATCAGCCAAAACCAGTACACAAACATAACACAGTAAGCAGCATGCACTATCCTCATTATAACCATGTTTCCACAAAGACGTCCACTTCTTTCCACATCGATCGATGTTAGTAATGTAGTTTGGTAAAGTGATCTTAGTAAAGTGAGTGCCGGCTCTCGACTTTTATATACATGAATGCCTGGGTAGGGAATTGGAGGTAAGAATAACTATACATAGAATGATGTCTTCAAGTGCTAATGCATTGTTGGTATGATGTGTCAGTTTAATCTTCAAACACTGCCCAAGCAACAGTGATTTATTGAATTTGACCACATGCGGGCACCAAACAAGTATTCTTCAGCATTGGCAGGCGGCCGTAACTAGTCAAACACTTCCTTGTGAGACCACTTGTCTTGTTACAATAGCAACAGCAGGGGTTGACGTGCCAAATCCTTTTCTCTGTAAGTCAGCATTTGTGGTGGTAGGGAGTAAAATAAAAATATACTAATTATTTCAATAAACATATTGAAAAACAGAATAAACAGCACTATTGGAAGTCAGGGTCATGATATCGAGGGTGGGAGTTAATCAACTTGTAGCATATTGTAAGTATTTGTTCTTACATGCTACACAAGCAAGTGTGGCTGCCAACATCCTATTCACACAATAGCACATGTCAGAGTGTTTAGACTTTCTCTTTCACTCTATAGTGGTTTTGACATGTACTTCAAAGCTTACTGTTTTGTTGAAGCCTCATAACTATGACCTTAATGACATATGTTGCTCTGAATAAAAATATCTGTGCTCATCTTGCTGGAATCTAACATTTTAATTCATGTATATGACCAAATATTAATGAGGCTCCTAATTAAAAAAGCTGTGGAGTATGTACTATACTTTTGATGTAGGAATATTCTGCAAATGATTTTGAGAGTATTTTATATCTCCATAATTTTGATATTCACCTGTGTAGTGAGTTTTTGGTAATATTGCAGGCATGCCACCTCGACTTTTGAGGCCCATGGGTCCCCCTCCACGTATTCCTGTGGGCATGATGATGCCTGGGCAGGTTCCTCCTCCATCCACCCTCCTGCCCCCAGGGGCGGCCAACCCCAATGTACTGACTGCGGCTCCCCAACTCATCAAGAGAGGGGAGGTGACCACACCAGAGGGAGGCAAGCAGCCACAAGGAGCCACTATTGAGGCTAAGCCACAGATCAGGTCTGTATTTTTCACCTTTCTCTTATATAATACAAGTACTTTTCGATTTCAGTCAAAGCTTACAGCACTACTTAACTCACCAATTGCCAGAAATACTTAAAAGTCATTAGCTTTATTTATTGCAAGCCCAATGAAAGTTTGTATATCATAATTACCTACACAAACTTATGCAATTTCATATTTTATATAATATTGTTTTTAGATTCGCTTTATAACTGTTATTTTAAAAATAATAATACAACTATGTGATGTCCAATTTATAAACTAACCCAGATAGAATGAAGGCAGTAAGAAATTCTCGCTTGCCTGACACAGGGAAGAAACTTTCTTATTTCTTAGGCATACCGGGGTTCTTTTGGTGGGTTTTTTCCAACTTGTCTACCATGGCCCAACCATTTTGTGGGGGAAAAAAAGTCAGGTAAAATGTTTAAAGTGGGATCAAGAAATGAGAGAAGTGTTCCATAAATATAAGGTCACCATCACTACATCTTCGATGTTTAAAATGGTCATGATACCCACACTGATAAGTCTTTTGGGATAGCTCCTTAAACTTTTTTCTTCCATCCAAGATTCATAAAACCACCTCCCCTAAATTGGATATGCATTGATTCTTTGGGCCTTTGCGTGATGTTAAAGATTAGGGATAAAACAGTTGGATTTCCTAAGTACTGGTAGGGTAATACTTTGCATGTATCCCTCCACCCTTTTCACCTACAGACCTTACTACCAAATTAACGAACAGATAAAATATAATAGGGAGGACCCCAGATTTAGAGACTCTTCGGTTTGTTACAAAGATACACTACAGTCACTCATCAAAGATTGTGTTGTTTTTGTTCAGGCTTAGGCTAGGACTAGGAATGTGCCTTTAAATCCCTCATATTCTTAAGGATATTTGAGATTCAAGGATTCGAGAAAATTTTAGATTTGAGACTCATATCGTTAAAGCTTTAAAACTGCTTATTGATGTTTCAGAACCATTATATTTATAGGATGAGCTTAACAACCAGATCCCAGACCAGTAATTTAACTAACACTTAACTGAATTAAATGAATGAATGCTATAGTGAATGCATTATAATAAAGAATGCTAACATAAATTTAGTTACTATTTTTATTTCTTATTATTCTATTATATTTATATTTACTCTTATGTTCATAATTTTTCCAAGATTCGGATTCAGGTTTGTAAAATTGTGGAGCCAACCCAACTTTAGTTAGGGCACATTACTTGACTCACTATGATGTATTTTATAATGTGTTTTTTTACTGTAAACATGTCTGTAAATAATATAATGTAAGTCAAAGTCCAGGATGGAATATTTGTGGAATGAAGGGAAGGTGTAACTCCCCATTTCATCACGATTATTATGATACGATGTTGCACCACATAGTGCATTAGTAATAGAGATTAGATTAGAGTAGTATTTGCCAAGTGCTGCGCCAGCCTTGACCACGTAACTTGGTGGAGAGAAGTTTTCTTAGAACAGTACAGATGGGATTGTTTTGAGAGTCATAGTGAGAGACAGTCGTAAGGAGACTAGTTTGAATGTTGTGCAAAGAAATGGTCAACTGGGCCAGTCTAATCGAGGCAATGACAGTAGGTGGTTTTATTATTATAGAGACGGTGTGACATATGTGTTGACCAAAGGTAATTATACTACTACAATACGTAAAGTGCATGATCTTGTCCAGGGAGAGGCATATCCTGGTCTCAGACAGCTTAGGCAGAAAGACATTTATTGCACAACCTAATATACAAAAGTTATTGAATCATCTTAAGTGGGGCAATAGGGATCACAGGACTTGGTAGAAAATGGGACTAGCCCTACTCAATCCAACGAGTGAGTGTACCTTACAGGACTATGTGCATTTTAATGTACTGTATCATTGAGAGTAATAAATTATATTGTTTAACATCCAGAAGATGGTGTTGTCATTTGTAGGTGCATATCCCCCGCCGCTGTGCTCCCACCCCACTCTACCACACCCTCCAGTAAAACTTGTACTTAGTTGTAACATTATATATTAAATATGATTTAATGTAAACTTAAACATTTTCTAGTGTTTATTTTGTGTTGGACAAAGATTAGACACGTTTAACATTACAAGATGTTAAACTAAATACACGTCTGTATTAAAACTTTGGTTTTTATATAAGCCTAACCCCTTATTTAAGGATTGATGTAAATAATACCCAGGAATTAATCTTTTGAAAACCATATTTGAATATTATTTTGTTCAAATCCGTTGTGATAGCTACCGCATGTTTACTATCAACTGTATCATCCAAGAGTTTCAAAATTATTTTGTCACATTAACGCCTCATGCATTTTCACTAGTGCCATTACTGTGTAAACATGGTGTCTTTTCTACATTGGCCTACCGAAAATGGAATGTCCATTAACAAATCAAGGACCAAATTTGTATTTTTTACTAGGAAAACGAATCCTGTATTTTTTACTTATAAATTTATCAATGATAACATAGTTCACTCCTCTATATTAATAATCTAGGTGCTCTCCTGAACACAATCCACTTTCACTGTCGTGTTGACCATATAATTTCTCTTTCATGGCATTGTTTATTTTCTCATTTAGTTGTGTTTTTATGTAAGGCATCTGTGTACTTTTTAGTATTGGCCTGTTATAGGTCTTGTTTCTATTGGTCACCACTATAATAAAGGAAATTAAAATTGAATTGTTATTATTACTGTTATTACTTAGGAATCTGAGTGCAGATGTGACAAGATTCTTGCCTACTGCATTAAGAGTCAAGCGGGAAGAAGGAAAGAGGAAGAAATCAGACTCAAAAGGAAGTGGTGGCATGGGTAAGTTTTATTTGCAATACAAAAAAAAAGCTTGTTTGTACACTTAGAAATAGATATGTCTTGTCTCTCCTGTTAGCAAAGGTTAATGTCGAGTACACAAAATTAACGTCTGAGACGAACATAGAATCTACAAATACACTTAGTGGGCTAATT
>CABFVX010006610.1:0-13003 GCA_902151425.1 Timema shepardi
CACCCGACCGAGATTCGAACCTCGATCTCCCCGTCCTCAGCAGTCGAGCTCAACACTACAAGCGCGTTAGCCAACTCCGCCACTGAGGCGGGTCTCAAGCTTCATAAGTACCTTAATACTCCCACACAAATAAGATTACTCTGACTGTATATTACAAAGAAACACAATGGTCCTTTTCTTTTTTTATTGTTAAGGAAATGGATGTCGACTGCAATTATTTGTTAAGGAGCACTGAGAAGAATTGCAGACGTTTAGAAATACCAATTTATTTAAGAAGTGGTTACATATTTTTTAATATTGTTTCCACCAAAATGAGGGTGAAAGTTCTGATCAGTTAAATAGTTTAAATTGTGTTTATAAAGTGTTTTTAAGTGTGTGATATCTTATAAAGAACTATATAAAACAATCCCACAAATTGTGACCCTACCAAGACATAACTTTATTTGATATAGGAAGGTTAGATACCATGCCACGTGGCCAGTTATGCAGGTCTATAATAGCTATTTGATTCTGAATATTTAAAATAATTAATCTAGGCCTATATTTGAAATAATTTAAAAACTTATATATTTTCTCAGTGTAAATTAAAATTCTCACACACAAGTATTTAAGGTTTAAACAAAAATATAGCATGGTTTTAAATAGTTATAAGGGTTTCTGTTATTTAAAATTACGTAGTAAAAACTAAAGTTAACTTTTTTTTGTGTGTGTGTGAGTACATTGATGCAGGCCGGATAGTAATATGAAGATAATGCAGACAAACGGGCCGGTCAGCTATGTCTCGGGGGCCGTTTGTTTGTGAATCCTGCCTTATAATTTGACCACTTAAGTGGGTTCTATCTGTTAATAAAAATTAAATCAGTTCGAAATTTTAATCAACCATATAGGGCCCATACATATAAATAAAATTATCTACAGTTTATTGAAGCAATTATTCAACATATTATATAACATGTATCTTAAAGGTAGCAAGCTTTTTTTTAATGAATTACTATGGTGTGGCAGTGTAGCTTATAAAAACGGTTATTGTCTAGTGTATTCTATTCCATTAAATTATTGATGTCGCCTTTCAGTTTAAGCCGATTGTAGGCTACATACATATTATTTTGATACGTGAAATACAAAATAAATAGGTATCTCAAACTGCTTTCCTATTTATTATTTAAAATATTTCTGTATTAAATGAATGGTATTTTAAATAGGAACTAATGAGTATGAAAATATAAATATAATTTTAACGTTATTTTATCATCACAAATTAAGATTTGATATTTATTTGTTTTACCGTTTGATATTTTAAATGTTTTTCTGACTATCTTGTAGACCATGTAGAACGGAAATTTCACTGTAAGCTCTGTAAGAATACATTAACTAAGTGTGATGCCAATACTGGGGTAGGGACATAATTATCTAAATTTTCATAGAGAATATTATCTCAATAAAGGACAAGATGACTTAGGAACTATCAAATTCCATACAGGTGTGTTCACACACATATTCTAAAAACATTTATTGAGCAATTTACGGATGTGCAACACAAAGAAAGGTATTGCACATAAAAAAGGCATTGAATAAAATAAGGATAATATACCCTTCCTGGATTAAACAATTAAAAAAACACTTAGCTATTTTGCACTAAGCCACCTCCTTAAAGTTAGAATTCACAATCACTTGTTGTGGACTGCAAAGGAGAGTCTTCAACGTTTAGGGAAACCGACGAAGAAAATATGGAACGTATTACATCAATAATCTCATCTCGTTGAGTGAACTTTGGAGAGTTGAGTACTTGTGACTTTGAGCTGATTTTGATCACAATTAAATGTAATAAATTAACTTTGTTTTGACATATTTCTATGAATCTAAATTCTTGTCTCAAAAGTAATATTTGTAGCATGTTAAATTTTGAAACGTTGAAATAATCTAAGGATTAAAAGTTGTTTTAATGTTGAATAATTGTGAGTGTTATACAAACAAAACCAGCTGTTTGGCTTAAACTTTAGGTTAACAACTTTGCCTTTTAAATAGTAGGCTTAGATAGGAGGTATGTTACAATAAAACACTTTAGTTGTTAAAGTGTGTAAAAGCTCAAATATGCATCGGTTTCTAACTAAACACTCTTCATAAGACTATATAACTATGGTTGATAGGTTAAAAATAAATACAATATTCAAATAATGGGGCATTATGACTGTATGGACTCAAAAACTTACATAAGTGGCCAATGTAAATATTTACTACTTTTTGTTTCTTAAATTGTGATTATTTTACTCCATAGTGTCATTGAGACTTTAGCTGAAAGTAGTTTTAAGAATGTCTAGAAATGTGCTTGAACCACTGAAATGTATAAGACTATGATTTGTGCTCATCTTTACGTAAATAGACAAATTTTACTTTTTCTCGACACCTTGAAGAGAAAAGTACTTTGATCGTAAAAAAATAGAAGTCCAAATTTTGATAGCTGTCAACCTCCCGAAACAGAAAAAGGTATTTTTTTGCAATATCATCTGCCTGTGTGTCTATATTTAGGCCTAGAGCCACCGACACCATTTTATTAATCAGACTAAAACTTAGTATATAGGCCTATGGTTTTTATAAGGTTCCACCGAGAAGTTTTTGGAGTTAGATATCTTACCCTAAAATTGAAGGTTGTTCACTAAAGGTAAAAAAGAGACAAAACAAGCTATCTCAAAATCTACTGTAACGATTTTTATTAAATTTCGTATTTTCATTTTGTTTACCATTACAAACTAAATGGCCGATTTAATTCGCCCATGAACACAATTTTAAGGGTAATTTACATAAGCAGATATTGCCAATTTTAATCATATCTTCGCAAGTATTTGAGACATGAAATAACTCATTATTGTAAGGTTGTGATATTTTTTTTTACCTTTACTTGAAATATAATTTTATAAAACCAATAGGAGGCTATACATAAATTACGTATGGCTCTTTTTTTAAGGGATCGTAAGATTTTTCGTTCCCCCTCACCCTTTACCGATCTTACGTAATTTTTTCTACGATTTGGTAAATTATATTATTTTAGACATAAGGATTGGTGATGTGAAATTATAGAATACTTATCGCAGTAAAATTAGGTGTAACACATCATAAGTAAATGGCAGTTTATAATTATGTATAGCTGTGTACGTCTATAGGCTACGCTTCAGCGCCATCTGTCATCGCTAGGTGCAACCTTTTTGACTGCGCGTCTGTAGAAGTGATACAGATTCCCCACCCCACCCCCCACCCCCCAACACACACAAAAACATAAGAAAATACTGATCACCCTCACCCTAAAAAATCCTTAAGTAATTTATGGACGGTCCCTAGCTTCCGAACTATTGACATTTTTTTTTTTAAATTGAGGTCTCAGAAATCCGGAGTTTATTATTATTCTTTTTGCTGAACAATATGTTTCTGTAAAATATGAATAATGAGCAATACGTTTCTTTCATTTATGCCTCTTGGTAGAATGTGATGCTCTTTTTTCCCATCATTTTTTTGCGAAAATCTCTATTATCTGGTTTCACAAATCTTACGAGTTTTAAGTAAATGTTTCAATTTTTAGATAAAGGAGAGAGAAAGTCTACGCGGTGCACCATACCATTTATTTATTGAGGTAGGCCTGGATAGTCACCTTAATAATGTGGAACCTAATTAATATTATACAACTGATAAACTAGTTTGTAATTTCATCTTTATTACAACATTATTTCTCATTTAGTGGATATCAAAACTGATACCATTGTATTGTATACACAGTTGCAGAGTACTAATATGAAATTAATTTATGTATGGCATCCACATGATGAGTCCCGAGGTGCGTTGAAGAAAAGAGGGTGGGGTGTTCAAGACTACCATAACTAATATAAATAACTACTTTCCAGGAAGCTAGAAGATTTAAATTTTGCAGACAACCAATGGGACCACTCCAAATAATTATAAAAGTATTAACATTTGTATTTAATCAGTGGGACCCTGGGATATAAGGAAGAGGATATACACAGAATAAAAACCTTTTATGTGTGCTAGAAAATTTCAATTTAACAGTAGGTTAAGAGGACAACTCCAAATAACCAAATAAGTCTTAAAAATGAAAATTTCTAAATGATAGTTAGAAAAATGCACTTAAATATCTGCAAAACTATTAGAATCGACTAATTCCCAGTGTGGTAAAAGATTGGAATTTATAAGTAAAGTAAAGGGACATGTCAAATTAACATAAGTCTGTGCATTTCAAATTTTAAATGAGACTGGGAAATAGGGGAGGGGGTAAGGAGTTAAAAAAATAAAAACAACTTTTATAGAATATTTAAATTTGGCAAGTAGGTAGAATGACCATTCAAACTAACCAAATAAATAATCGTTCATAAAGAGGTGGTCAATGAAATAATGGTTTTAGTAGAGCATAACTACAAAAGACAGTAACAGAGATGCTATTTTTTGGATGGGCCCGAAGGAACTTTTAAAACCTAACTGTACAACACACTGTGTGGGGGAGTAATAAGATTGTTGTACCTATCGCCCCAACCAGCAAAGCATCAGCGGAGAAAATACTCTTAGGGAAGCAGCTCTCATCATAATTGATGAGGCAGCGATGCTGATGTGCCAGGCACTCCTTCGACGTAAGGTAATGGAAAGCAAGACACCTTTCGTGGGGAGGGTATTGGTTCTGGGTGGTGACCTCCAGCAGACTCTCCTTGTCGTTTCACGGGAAGTAAAGCGGACATCGTCCATGCTTCCATCAAAAGTACTTATTTGTGTAGTCAGTTCAAGGCGGTAAAACTGTCTACTACTATGAAGTCAAAATAACAGGATGATTTTAGTAAATGACATCTCAAATTTTGGGATAGGATACTAACCAATAAAGATAATTTGACCGATGATAATGTGGAAGTTACATCAGCAATTTTAGAAGATATTAACATCATTAATGCCATCTAAGGTCCCTCAATTGAGGATAATGATGTCGAAATACTGTCAAAGAATATTATTGTTACGAGTAAAAAAAAAGATACCTGACATTAGACAATAGAATACTCTAATTTCTCCCAACACAGGTCAAAATTTACAAAAGGGCTGACTTCATCATCAATGACGACCTAGGAAACCACAATACCTACCGGATTGAGTTCCTTAACGCACAGGCTCCCGCAGGAATGCAACCTCGCGCTATTTATTTGAAATTTGGTGCTCTGATCATGCTTGTAAGGGACTTGATTGCCATAAATAGTCTGTGTTGTGGCACATAGTCAAGGAGAATGTACAAATTAAAGCAAAAATCCTTACTTGCAATTACAAGGGTAGCATAGTGTGTTGACACGTTGCTCCCACAAGAGAAAACTAAAAATAATTTTAAATTGTTTAAATGAAGATGGCGAGGAACGAAAATCAAAAATAGATATTAAAAATGTTGCTTATAAGGAACAAACATAATTTTAAAAACCCATTTTGTTTTTACTGGAGAACTTTCAAAACTCTTAAGATCTATAACTAGCTTGAGGCTGAAAAGGGCTCACAATTATACTAATTTCCCTATATGATAAATTAAAATAAACATAGGCCTTCTAGTTCTGATATCACAGATATTCTTATTGAGTACATTTGGAAACAGCATTCAGAAGTGATGAGTTTGAACCTTGTTGAAGATATAGTTTTATAAACTAAAACTAAGTATCGAAACTTACTGGTAGTTGTGACGAGGTTTACGAGAGTCCTTGGTAAGTTGTCCTGAAGATAGTCCAAGCTTCTTTGCAGATCATTTCGGTGGTTTTCTGGGACTTGATCTTCGTCCTGATAGCACATATCGAGACAGAAGTCGTTACTACCTATGTGGATGGTAACCACCTGTACAAATAAAGTAATCATCGAGTATGAGTTTGTCTCATATTACACATTTCACAACAATTCGTATTTCACATTCATCAAAACTACAACTAAAACAAGACAAGATAGAAATAAATTAATAAATTAATTCAGCATGAATATAATGTTTGTTTTCACTTTCTTGACCTCTCGAAGAGAGAGAACGTTGAGCTCGTCAAAAATATCAAACTCGATATTGATGGATGTCGACGTTTTATGACCCCCTGAACCCGAACATTATTTTTTGCAATGTCGTATTTCTGTATGTCTGTTTGCCTGTATGCTACTGGGACTAGTGCCGTTTAAACGATCAAGAGATCAAGCTAAAACTTAGTATCCAGCATGTTCATAAAGTTCTCCAGAGGAGTTTTTGGAGCTACCCATTCAACCCTAAAATTGTGGGTATTTTAATTAAGGGCTAAAAATGACAGATTTATTCTCTGAAAATCGGATTTAATAAGTTTGATCAAAGTTTTAGACTACAAATAAAAGGCAAATCTCATTTTCTCATGAAAATGAATTTGCGGTAAACCTATCTTACATAAGTAAAAATGTCGGTTTTGAACTTATTTACGCAATTCTCTAAGATACCAAATAACTTATCACCGAAAGTTGCAACGTTATATGACTCTTGATAATTAACAACTTTTATTTGAAACAATTTTTTAGAGAATCAATATTTTTCAAGTTAGAGGCATATATATGTATATTTTTTTAGATAAAGTTTTTGAAAATGAGCAGTTAATTGTTATATTATTTGGTGGACAGAGATTTGTTGCTTTCCTCATTGTTTCTGTAACAGTTTAGACTGCTGTACATTATTTCATTTACTCATTGGTAGAATATGATGCTCTATTTTCCATCATGCTTACGGAACAACGATTTTTAATTCGTTTAACATATCTTACGAGTTTCAGGTAAATTTCTCCATTTCTAGGTAAAGGAGTGGGAAAGTGTGTGTGTTGGTGGGGAGGGGGGTACCCAGACGATTTATTTGAATTAATTATAGTGTGTGTGCCCGTTGTCACTTATAGAAAATATTGTATTTACAAATACAATTTTTTTATATAATTATAATTTATGTTAATTATTGAATATACCTACGCCAATATGAAAGATTTGTGTATGTCATAAAAAATTAGTTGACCTCTCTAAAAAGTTATTGATCTGTAGATTTAAACAAAGATCACAAAACGTGTGAACTGTCGCTTGACCTACGATCGCTGCTATCTGGACAACCAAGAAATTTTATTGAGTTGATTTCCCACCTCGATTCGATTACTGAAGTAATTTCCCACTAGAGTACGATGACTCAGGTGATTTCACACCTCAGTGCATCGACTCAGGTCATTAATTTCCCACCTCAGTACGATAACTTAAATGTTTTCCCACCTCGATACGACTGAAGTTAAATTACACCTTGGTACGACGACTGAAGAGATTTCCCGCCTAGATGCGATGATTGACGTTATTTCCCACCTTAATACGATGATTGAAGTGATTTCCACCCTCATTATGAAGACCCTAGTGATTTTCCACATCTATAGGATGAGTGAAGTAATTTCCCACCCCGGTACGATGGTTGAAGTGATTTTCCTCTTCGGTACATAGACTTAGGTGATTTCACACAAGTTTACGAAGACTCATGTAATTTTCCACCTTGGTACGATGACTGAAGTGATTTCCCACCTCGGTACGATGACTGAATTGATTTTTCACCTCGGTAAGATGACTGAAGTGATTTCCCACCTCTGTACGATGACTGAATTGATTTTTCACCTCGGTAAGATGACTGAAGTGATTTCCCACCTCGGTACGATGACTAAATTGATTTTTCACCTCGGTAAGATGACTGAAGTGATTTCCCACCTCGGTACGATGACTAAATTGATTTTTCACCTCGGTAAGATGACTGAAGTGATTTCCCACCTCGGTACGATGACTGAATTGATTTTTCACCTCGGTAAGATGACTGAAGTGATTTCCCACCTCGGTACGATGACTAAATTGATTTTTCACCTGGGTACGATGATTGATTAAACATATTTTAAACAACTTGCGGTGGGATGTAAGGGATCTTGAGTTAAGTGACATATCTTTAAATTTTTATGACAAAATATTTTTTTTGGTCCAAGCTTTTAGTCAATATACTTATTTTAATTTTTTAAATATGGTTATTTTAAAAGTGTCGAATTATTTGTCTTGGTCATTGTGTAATTTAAACAGCACTTTTTTTTAATAAATCAAATATTGGTTCTATAGAAACACGAAGTTAATTGTATTCGCGTGATGTTATCAAAAGGTTTTGAATATCTGTCGATGGTGTCCTGAAATTTGATGACAGCTTTTTCTCTTCATTTAAATAGTTTTTCATCTAATGCCACTATGCTAATGGCAGATATTCAACAACTGTTGATATAATCACGTGGAGAAAATTAAACTTTATGTTTGTATAGAAGCAATATTTTATTTACTTAGGTCAAAAAAAAAGTGTTATAAAAACAGAAAAAACCCTTACCTTTTCTCGCATACACTTTAACCCCAAATTAATTTGACATTAAATATAAGGATTTTGTTTCAAATCCGCTTGCAGTAACATTGACGTGTACATTTTTATTTTCAACGGTTAAGAGTCTCCACGTATCAATTCACCATTTTATAAATTAAAACACCCACACACAAAGAAAACCAGATGAAACTCTTATGTTAAAAGTTAAAAAGAGAATAGATAACGCACGCTACAGTCTACACGCAAGCTAGAAAACAGGAAACATCTTAAACTGAGGTCTGTCTGATAGATGGAAGGGGTCAGGTCCTTAACATTGATCATATTTTAACAGGATAGAAAGCCCTTTCTCCAACAGTTTTCAATATGCATGTAGACGAACAATTTTATTGCAATAATCCTGGAATCGACGAGACTAACGGAGAAAACGATTGCTCATTTTCTTACTAAACTAAAGATACATACCTTCCAGTGGTTCTTTATATCCACTCTCTTGTCTCTTTTCATTCTTCTAACCAAAAGCTTAGCCTGAAAGGGCATATCCCTGCTCATAGCTCCTCCATCAGCTACGTTGAACTGTGACCCCTTCTGATGTGACAAGGAGTCTCCCAGGGAGTAGCCAATCAGATCAGGGTTGAACTCCTTCAAAATGTTGGGTAAGGTCAAAAACTCTCGCCACGTATTCTGTCCACCTGCCATTAGATTAGTTCTTAGTATTATTGTCATAGCATTAATTATTATAATAATTTAGCACAAACTTTCAAAAAAATTAATAGATTTTGTGTGTGAGTGGATAATACTAAATTTTTTTAATCAACTTTCTTTGCCTTTGGTAACAAATAGATATTTTTAAATGTGACCATTTGTCTGCACATATAATGTGCCTGACTGTCCAGAATGTTGGAGTTTGAACTACTCGTGTCTTTCTTTGGCCGTCTCTAGAGGTTAACCGTTGAGCCCGCGAAACTGGCCCCTCCCACTCACGCAGTGCGAATCTCTCTCTCCCGAGAATGCAGAACGCAAAGGTATCAGGAAGAATGGTCTAAACAACAATAAACTTGTGGATAATCTGTATAAAATAATTTACATAAAATTACTATTATTTATTTATTCTGTCAAACAAGGCATCACTATCCTACTAGACTGTTCAGCTGATAATGAGATGATTGTATTTCGAATCCCGGTTGGGTCTACTAAGTATTTTTTTCCACACACATTCCACTCAAATGGCACTTCATAAGAGATAAGAGTCATGTTTCGTAATAATTACATATTTTATCCACCGGTATTGATAAGACGCAATCATCATATTAAATTATCCTTCATATATCAGAGATATACTTCACACTTAGTAGAGGAATGTATCATACTTATAAAACATTTGATCATTTTTAGTTTATCATGCCACACTTCATACCTATCAGAGCTATGTATTATATTTAGAATGCATATGATCACCCTTCGTTGAAAGAGTCGTGTATTATATTTGATAATATATTGCAATTTCCTTTTGATCCTTATTCACTAACATATGTCGTACATCAGACTTATAAGATATTTTATCTTCATTCATTGAATGAGTCATTCATCATACTCACAAGATATTTGATCATCTAATCATACAAAAAACTCATTGTACAATAAACCGCCCCCGTGGTGTAGTGGTAAGTGCAGCTGGCTACGAGTCTAGGTTCTCAGAATCGATTCCCAGCTATTACTTTGGGTATTTTTCCATTAAGAGGGATGATCCCAACGGTTACCAGGCTTTTAGTAATTAGGTTTAAATTAGTTTAAGACTCATACTAGTTCCACAGCTCCATAATTATCATCACAACATCTCATTGCTGGTACGACATGTAGACAACCTACTATGGCGTATTCTGTACAAGGTTCTGTCACACCAGAGTGGCTAATAATCTACACATAAGGCGACAGAACTTGGATGTAATGTCCCTCCTGATCAGATATGCCATATGACTTTAAAAAATGCACAATTGAATCCATACATTGATTTATTTATACTATACTTCAGAATTTACTAGTACTGTGCAACTCATTTAATCAACCTTAATTGATTAGTGTAATGCCTCATATTTTATTGGAGACATACTTTATATAGCCATGTATCATACATGTTAAGCATTTGATCATTTTCTATTGATTGTGCCATGTTACATACTTGTTAGAGACGTGCATTATACTTAAAAGACGTATGATCATCCTTCCGTTAATTGATCACGGTCACGATATTTATATTTAACCACCATTTACTTATCAAGCTCAGAAATCATACTTAGATATCATGTGATCACTAATTATTTGTCAGAGTAATTATTGCTACTTGCACAATTTTTTTAATATATCATCTATATTTCAAAATAATGCATCGTATGACATTGTGCTGGTTCATGATTCATCGATCCAAGCCAAGCATAGTACTTCAAAGATACATAATTCATTGATCAGAACTATGCTTCATATGATCATCGTTCATTTATCAGAATCATGATTGATTTTTACACATTAAGAAATATGCTTTACCACAGTTTATCACGATCTGTATCCATACCCAATCCGATTGGTCAAATTAATCTATTATATAATATTGTACTTGTTCATAACTAATCTGTTTAAATCAATGACATGTGTACTCGATCATCCTTCATTGATCAAAATCATGCAAACTACTAACGTCATATGATCGCTGTTCAGTGATCAGAGTCATGAATGATACTTACACAATATATGAGCTTGATCACCATGAAATGTACAGATTAATGCACCATGTGGCATTGTACTTGTACATGATTCACCTACTCAAGTCAATTATTATACTTTAACGGAATTGGTTTTACATAGAATTGGTCAGTGCTACATCACTTACATAAGTATGTGAGTGGGAGAAGAACTATTTAATAGTCTATTATTCCTGTAAATGAAAGTGTTTGGAGATGAAAAATACATTATTCAACATTTGAGTAGGAAAAAGGACTCCACTTTTCTTACCTTGTCCGACATATTACCTTATTTTTTTGGTAAAGTTAGAAATCAAGCATGACAGAATCACTGACAGAGTATTCGGACAGTTGATGACTGGTTTGACAGACATATTCCAAGAGTCTTCTACCTTTCCCCTTTTGTGCCAAAGGACTCTAATCCTCAAATCTAAGTGGTTCAAGGGAATGCTATTAAGGTTGGGGAGTCGATGGTCATATATCAGGAATGATCATTTATTTCCAGACGTCACATTTAAGAACGTATTATAAAGACAACATTATTGTCGAAACCTTTTAGCATGGTAGAGGTTTTAGCTTTAATTTAAAATCATATCAATGATTTTCAATAGTATTTAAGGGTAGTACAAAAGGTAGATCATTATTTTAAGGGTTTATAAATAAATAATACACTAATGATAAACATTTTAGAGCGTTCGTTATAAGATATATTGTTACCAATAATAATAATAAATATGTTTTTAGTAAATCAAGTTAAAATGTATATGCCTTAATTCATATTCTTCCGCTAAGCTATAAGTACTTATAAGGTGTGTATAAGGATGAGAAGATATATCAATTCTACATCAGTATTTGTTTAAAGAAGAAGTGTGTAGTATAATAGATTACACAATTTTATATAAGTAGGGAATTTACCGTTACGGAGTTGTGCTGTATAATGTCAGGACGTTGGCAAGTCATCGGCCACATATCAGAGGACCTCAGATGAGGTGTTGGCTGGTAGAGAGCGGGTGGTGTGGGTTTGACATGAGGCCGTTAATATGAGGGTAGGATGCTGAATGATGAGGGCTGACAGGTTACAGCCTGTCTCAGCTTCAAGCACTCATTTTTTATTGTTTAATTACTACCTAGCAATAGTGGCCATAAGAATAGAAGTAGGTTGAGAGAACAATGGTGGCATCCTTTGTTCTGTAATCGTATCATTTTATGAGGAGTACAAATAATCCCTCAGTTTTTATAATATTTTCAATGGGATTTCTTTAATTTTTAATCTTTGATAGTTTTTTGTTATTTCTGACCTCGTGACTTACTCCAAGATTATTTTTCATGCGTTTTCATTCACGTGTGGGACCCGGTATGTATAAAACAATTGCGGTAGTTTGCCACCTGTTCGAGTAAACTGCCATCTTATTCACAATTTTCAAAGCAGTCAAGTCACTGGGTCACCGGGTTGCGGTTGCCATTCACGGCCACGTCGAGAGAACCCCACATATACACACTTCTCCAATTACTAATAGCATTGGAAAATTGATTACTAATGTAAATAACAAGTCTCGTCAATAACATGTAGGTAAATAGTAGTTTTTTGTACTGCTCTAATATAAATAACAAGAATATGAGATTCTGTATTTTAGAAACAACCTAGTTAAATAAATCTACAATATTATTGATAACGTTGTCACAAACTATTGGACAAACCAAATCCCTAAAATGTCCCTAAAAAGTAGATCTGCACAGGCATAAATGAAGAACAACTAACTATTAACCATCTTATGAAACATTAATGATAGAAGTTTAACTGATACTGATTATTGAATTTATATGTGTGTGTGTGTGTGTGTGTGTGTGTGTGTGTGTGTGTGTGTGTGTGTGTGTGTGTGTGTGTGTTACCAGG